>JBCFYV010004652.1:0-20248 GCA_039000515.1 Timema cristinae
ACAAATGAGGATTTTAATCCTTTAGAAATAAAATTATAAATTTAAAACCAGGAGTTCAATAAAGTTTACGTAAGTATAGCGTAATTTGTCTTCTGGTTTGCTAGTGTATATTATTTCATTTCACATATATTACGAGTTTTGAGTAAATATCTCCATTTTTATGCAATGGAGCGATAAAGTCAGTGCAGAATTTTTTACCATTTATTTTCAAAAATTTTCGTCAAATACACGCATAACCTTGGCATAAATTTAACACTCTTATTAACCAAAACCATCAATTGTTCCTGAGCCTTTGATGTAACTAATTATTAGAAACGATGATAGTGATATTTTTAATCTATTTATTAAATATTTTAAATTTATATTTACAAAATCTAATTATTCTTAATCAATGATTTGTCTTTATTAATTTTTATATAATCAATAACTATACTTTACCAAATAAGGATAATAGCAATATCTAACTTATGGTTGAAATGTATTTAAAACCATTAGGTATTTTTAAAATGGTTTTCATCATAATACAAAGATAGAAATTAATCCCTTACATTTCTTATTAAAAAAAATTTGTTCATAATATTTAAGGAACGCCCAATAGTCAATAACAAAAGGAACTAATTAAAAATGAAAAGATAATAAGATATATTGAATAGAAGGAAAAAGTTAAAGAAAGCAAAATTTTTTAATTAACAAAATGCATATTAAGTTTATAAGAAATATAATGAAAGTTGATAGAGACAAGTCTGAATATAAAATATATTACATCATGGATGAGAAGATAGATTGAACAGAATAGTGATAAGCCTATAAATAATGAAACACTTTATAACTTAATCTTATTAAAGAGTGAAATAGAGCAGAAAAGAACAATAGATTTAAAATACAGAGAACATATTAAAATTACATATTACAATACACATGAGTAATCACATATTCAAAGGTTAATATTAGATTATTAAAATATTACAAAGAAATATATATTAGGTCTAGCAATGAGTTAAAATTGACATTTAAGGTAATATTGTGAATAAATTCAGAATTGTCAAAAGAAAAGTTAAAATTAAGCCAATGATAGTGAACAGGGAAATAAAGGCATGAAATGTTTAATAAATACGTTAATTATACCAGAAATACGTAGAATAGTAGATAATTGATAATAAAATTTTGTTGAATATATAAACGTTCCTTATCTGATGTTTAGTTCCACTCCTTAAGCCTTGAACGCCAAAAGGCAGGTTGACTTGACTACATGTTTCGAAGTACAAACGCCATCTTCAGGTCTGAGAAAAAACCAATGTAAAATTAGGAAAATACAAAACGAAAAATTAAGAAATCCAAGAACATTGGACAATACCAGAAAGAAATATGAATACAACTAATATTAAAATGTGTTCATGTTTGAAAGATTTGTAATCCAACTAGTGCAAATATTTATTATTTCTTTTGCCCTGAATAAAACCACATATAAATTAATATTATGTGGTATGGTAAGCTCACTGATGCCATATGATTATATATATATATATATATATATATATATATAGTTAAGCATAAGCTAGACATTTTTCTTTTACTTTCTCACAAAGATAAATCATTTTGATCAGATACATTTTCTACACAGAGATTATGATGAAGCTTGTTGTGTTTGTCCATGTTCTCAAATAATTGTTTTTACCATTATGTATGTCCCTTAAGTTGTCTGTATATGTGTATGAACAGTACGTACCTGGAATTGAAATTGAAATATTCGTGGAGTTCATTCACGTTTTATATTGGGGGTGTTTTATAGTCATACCACGAGTCACAATAGGAATTTTAATTTTTTATCTCTAAAGTTTGAGTGAATAAATAACGATTAAAAAAAGTTGACCTTTTATTAAATTGCGTTGACGATTAAAATGGTTGTGTTTAAAAATGTGTATAATATTTTAGTGTTGATATTAGAGAAAAGTAATTTAAATATAGTTTGCTTATAACTATTTTTAAAAATATCGTTCCATACAGAAAGTTTGTATGATGATGGTGACCTGGTGGTCTAGGGGTAAGGTGTCAGACTTCTGTGCTGGCGGCCGGGGTTCAATCCTCGGTCCCGGCACAGATTTATCTGATTTCCAAACCCTTCCTTCCCCTCTGACAAGACATCTTGTGAATAAGGGGAATGCCAGGCCTCCACCGTGGTTCGGATTCCACGTTAAACTGTAGGTCCTTCATTTCATCTCACAATCACCCTGCCATTACACATTAGCGTAAGTGCGTATAACCCGAACGGGTAGTAAGACGCTGTGCTAATAATAATAATAATAATAATAATAAAGTTTGTATGATGATTGTGTTATAAAATATTTAAATAAACTGTAATACATTGTATTTCTGGTTCGTAAGGATTTTTAAGGTGAATTGTATAGGGCTACACAAAGACATGACTTCCAAACCAATAACATAATCCCTCAAGCGGCCCATGAACGTGCGTGCCCCACATGACAGCAATGCACGCCACGGGCGGTGCACGACATGCGAGGTAGCTCACACACTTGAACAGTGGCTAGTCCGGTGGCGTGCTTGGTACCGTTATCAAGTGTACTGTTTAAGTTCTATAATCTGTGTGTTTTGTTGAAAGGTTTGTCTGTGTTTCTTATTAATGAGTAAAACTGTCGCTAGAGCAAAAAATATATCATAAGCAGTGATGCTCCGGTAGGCCTCAATGATTGAAGGCAAAAGGATTTACAGACAAAACTGTTGCCGAATCATGCTTAACAATTAACAACCAGCTGTAGATACTCAAAACAAAATAATTATACACAATATTTGACAAAAGATTAACAAGATTTTCTTGGGGAAACTTAACACAACCAAAAACATGCATTCACTCTGGCACGTATGCCTCCACTGAGCCTACACACAAGCACGATTGCCAACTTTGCAATGCATTCGTGCAAAAATTTCAAGCTCCTTCTAAATGCAGTCTTACCGTGCCCTGTGCGGCGTGCAATACACGTTATTCACCACATACGGATATAATTCCACCGTGCAATACACGTTATTCACCACATACGGATATAATTCTGCCGTGAAATACACGTTATTCACCACATAAGGATATAATTCCGCTGTGCAAAACACGTTCTAGCATTGCTGCCGTGTAGGGTTTATACGTGTATGGGTCACTTAACACTAAACATTTATCTTAGCATAATACATATTTGTGAACTCGTTAAAAAATGACATCCTGATGATAGATATCGAACATTTTTTCCTCCCGAATAAAGATAAACGTTTTTAAACAACTGTAGAGTAGTTTACCGTGCCTTAAGTATAGCCATGAGATTAAAATTTAGCTAAAATTAAATAGAATATCTTTATTAACTGAAAGGAAAATCAATCAATAAAATAAATACTAGATTATCTTATAGATGATTTGTGAACAAACTAGTGCCTCTCACACCCTTACTCTGCCTTTAACAGCATTGGTGGGTATGAGGTGTAAACCTCAGCCTCGTCTAAACTGGATTTCCGGTAATTATGAGGTTGGGGTTCAAGTACTAACCGAGTATACTCAGGGTGAAATCCCTAAATGATTTCCCACCACCCTTCTTCATAAATTTTGAGGAATTTCCTATCAATTATATCTTCCTTAACAATACCTCATTAGTGCAACTAAATGAGTATGTCTAGAATGAGCTGTGAGAGGTGTGATAACGAGACAATTCCCTTGTGAAGACGATGGATAGTAACATTCCAGAAGAAAAACAACACGCTCAGCAAGCTAGGGATCAAATCCTGGCAACTAGATTTAAACTAACCTTCTAGATTAGGAGTATCCAACACATTTGTGTGGAACCTAAAATTTGACATATATGTATACCATATGTACTACATTTATTTTATAAGTTGTTTATATAAAATTTATCATTTGCATTATTTACCAACAACTTTGTGGGTATAAAGTTGAAGCGAAATAATATTTGAGGGTACGCGAATAAAAGGGTTGAATAATACTGCTCTAAAAATAATCCATCCTTCCTAGTACTAGTGATGGCCACAGAAAAGCCCATCACACGAAAACAAATAAGTTAAAATATACATGTGTGTGTTTTTAAACTCTGAGATGAAAATTGTGTTTAATATGTAGAAAAATGTACACATATCTAAAAATACTTTGTCAAACACCTTTTCTCAGTCAGTTACACGCTTGTCCACTGAGTTAAAGCTCACAGCACTTAAGAAAAATGTTACATTAATTTCCAAATTGAGGCTCACCCTTTCACAGTGATGGAATGACAGTCAGGATATTTGGATTTTTTTATTTATTTATTTTTGCTTGAGTCAGGCTAGTGTGAAAGTTGTATGTTGATATAATCGATTGGACTAAAAAATGCACGTTAAACACCACTAAGAGTAAAAAATTATTAGATTTACGAGCCTTTGTGTTTGTCAGTTTGCATCCGTGGGTTTAATAAAGTAGGAAATGCAAATCAGAAGCGTTAGGCGATCCCATCAAAGTCCTCAGCTATTAATATATCAAGCGCATAGAGAGATATACCTAAAGGAGTGAAACGATGGGTGCATTTAAATATTATCTCAATTAAAAAATTATGATGTGCGTTTTCTTGAGATAAATGAGTTGAATTGCTAAAACTAGCCACGAGTTTGGTCATAGTAGCATCACAAAAGAAAAGTTATTTGAATAGTTGAGATAAATTTTATACATACATAATGTTTATTATAATTTGACGTTAGTTTAGAATTCTTTTGACAGCTGAGAAATTACTAAAGTCAAAGTTTTATATCTAGCCATCTCATACATAGTGTGTGTGATACTGTACATAGGCCCTATAGGAGAGTGCAGACTGTCCGAATTAGTTCGTGACAAAAGACGAACTCTTGAAACATTTTATTTTAGCACCGCGTCTTACTAACTGTTCGGGCTATACTCTTTTATAAGAATTACACTTATGGGTTAGGGAATAGGAAGAATTAATTTAGAGGAAATGCACCCATATTTTCATGGAAGGAGAGTGGAAAACCATTTAGGAAAACCACCCTCAGTGAATTCGACTGGGGTTCAACCCTGATCTCCCCGTATTCGGCAGTCTATTCTAACAAAATATTAGCGCGTTAGAACACGTAGCCAACGCAGCGGGTCTTAAAACAAATTAAAAATTAAAACTGAATAAATGTAACTATAAATTGGATATAAATAAACTGAAATAACACCCACTTCAGTGACCACCTGGTCTAACGCGCTATTCTCGCAGTAGACTAGATTGCCAATGACGTGGAGCTTGAGGTTTGAATCTCTGTTGGGTGTACCGAGGGTTTTATCAAAATGGTTTTCAACTCTCTATCCACGCAAATACAGGTACACTTCCTATAAACATAACCTGAATGGGTAGTATAACTCGGTGATAAAAAAACTGGAATAATGACCATATGTTCTGACTCGAGTGTATATTTAGTACGTACATTCAAGACCTTCGTTTACTTGGATGACAGCTCAAAAAGTTACTAGAAATAGTCCCCAATACATCCCTACGCCAACAGCTGACATAGGTCACTTTGAATAACTGTAATTAAAACGTTTCGTAGTGTATGAATGTGATAGTTAGCCACAGTAATTTAGGCCAATATTATTTATATTTATTTAAGGTCGGGCACAAAACATAGTTATCGTTTTATTCTGCTTAAAAAAAGATATTGTTCACAGCACTTTCACAAAAGGTCTAATGACTATAGCTTCAAATGGCAACCGATGTTCAATCATGTGATTGATCATGATGCAAAAAAATTATTTACAATGGTGGACACACACAGTGGATAAAAATATTTTATTAAGTAAATTTTTTGAAATACAATAAAATAATAAGAAATAATCTATTCTATATAAAAAAATTTACAAGTATTTTCTCTTATCCAAGTAAATACGATGTTGTATGAAAGGTATTAATGTATGCAGGGGCACACACAAAAAGTCTTCTTAGGGGGAGGGGGGGGAGTCCAAAGTATTGAAGTTACAAGTCACTCCAATCTATTACTTATATAAGACTCATACTTTGAACAAAATATTTTTAGTTATACAGACTAGAAAGAGTTAAATCTAGTTGGGCATGTCTTACACTCAGGCATGGATTCAAGCGAGGTGGGGGCTAAGTGGTAACCCCCCCCCCCCCCTCTTTTGAGCTATTTTTATAAAATGTAACTAACTGAAGGATTGAACGTTGCTGTGCTCCTCTGCAGATATACGTCCAATATGTTCGAAAAAAATAGTTTTCACCCCGTTTACCCCAAACCCTCACTTTCCCGCACACTCCCCTCCTATCTCACCCCTCCTTTGTGCAATAAACATCGTGTTATTTACTATTGATTTTATTTTCATATTTTTACTTAAGTATAGTCACTTGATTTAGGCATATTTATTTTTGACAGTTCATTTTTATATTAATTTAAAAATTATAGTCACAGAGGGTTTTTATATATATATATGCAACCCCCCCCTTAATATCTATAAGGTGAGAGAGGCAGTAAATTAGGTAAAGAGTTACCTGAATGAACATAACAATTTTATTTAGTCAAAAAGAACAATAACAAGCTGAGCAAACAATCAACACCGCGTGAAGCGCGCTTTTCCGTCCACCGCGGAAATCAATTACATCAAAGGTAAACATAAACGTTACCTCCTCAAAACAAATCGCATTACATTAAACCCATCAAAGGTAACGGTCCGGGATCTCAGTGACATGGTCTTTGGTTACTTCGTTAAATTGATCAGTTCCTAAACTGGTTACTCTAGCGTTTAAGTTATCCACCCTAGTATAAATATATATCTTTCTTACAGACGCCCGTAGCAAACGTGACGTCATAGCAATTAAACAAGGCCACAAGGTAATAATAACTCAACAACCCTAGGTGTTTAACTTGGCGAACAAAGATGAGTCCAGAAACAGCTATACTTGAAAATAACATAAGCCGGGTTTCGAACCCAGGACCTGACAATCTCAGGTTAAAAGCTAATATTGGCAAATGTATGAAATACATTTGAATAGGGCCCAGACCCTGGATATAAGCGGTGGCGAAAGCGACGGTCTAACTCCCAGCAGCGATAAGCGCGTAGCATAGTCAATATTCAAATAAACATAAGTTAATAACAAAGTCAAAATAGTAATTTAGAAAGAGTTCCCCCATGACGCCGAAACAGTAAATTTGGTAGGAAGGTAATATCCCCCGAAACCCAGTCGCTGCCCTCACCTCTTATCCTCGAGCCGGTGGGGTAGTAAGTGACCTGAGATCCCGGTACCGCTAGTATTTATACGAAATATAATTCTCAGAGAAGGGGGGCGGATCGAAGGAAAGGAAGGTTGGAGAACATTACAAACAAGGGGGGAGGAGAGGTTCGAGACTCATATCGAACACCTAGCACCTTCTCGAAGCTCGGCGAAGGCGGAAACGGAACTCTTCTATCCATCTTCTCTGCTGGCCGAACACGTGGTCGAGCCTCGTTGCCGGCAGGCGCGGACACGCCTTCAGTCAGTCCGATGTATTTGGCGAGAGCGTAGGTCGCCGGTCAAGCTAGTGCCGCGTGTTGACTCAGTTGGCTGTCCCAGTTGGCGAGTGTTGTTACCATGTAAGTCGTTACATCGCTGTCCCAGTTGTCTGTCCGAGTTGGTGAGTGTTGTTACAATGTAAGTTGTTACATCCTCCCCCCCTGACGGGATGTCAGAAAAGTCCTCAGCAGTAGGCGTAACGGCAGGGCGGTACCTTCCCTGCCGTTAGTGGCAGACAATGGGGAGATGATCCACACGAACCCTCATGACAGTCCTTGGATAGCCGGCCTCATGGTCAAGTAGTAAGCCCACCCGGTAGTGGCGCTCTGACAGATCCTGGAGTAGCTCACGCCGGAGTACTACACGCACGGCACTGACGCTCTCGCTCTCCTTCTTTCCGACGACCCACTGAAGCTGAGACTCGTCCCACATATCAGTCGGCCCAGCCAGCCTCCGTCTTCTGTAGACGACGCGTTCGATATCTCGCCCCGAACCAAAAGGGAAGGGGAGGGAAGGGTGAAGACCTCTCTGAGAACAAATAAACTACAGTTACAAAAATAATATAAGTGTACAGTCTACAATGCTCTGACACGGCTGCTGGCAGGCACAGTCCATCTAATCCAGGTCATCACGGCACTTGGTGCGCATCCACATGAGGCTATGCCTCCAAGTAGACACAACAGGAACAAGAGTGTTCTACAAGGGCAAGCACTGCATCATCTTCCTTTTTCATATAGTACGCGCGCACACACGCGTATGGATTCTTCCAAGTTCCCAGAGCGACACTCAAACATAAGTCACTAACCATTAGATATATATAGAAGTTCGGGTAGGCCTACCCCTAAGATTTGAATCAATGTCCAACATAACAAATAAGCATAACCTACGATAAATCCTAAACTTTACACTATATACCTAAATAACCTATGATAATTCCTAAATTTTACTCCATATACACATAAATAATACTTAACCAATAACACGTCCTGCCTTCTTGCACAGGACGTGGACTCACTACGTCACCGCCTTGAGGTGGCTAACGTGGGCGCGGCGGGTTACAGAAGGGTCCGCAATGTCCACTAGTAGGACTGAGACGGGCGTTAGGAACTTGTCGATGTGCCATGGCCCACTCCATTTGAATGCCAGCTTAGCCGACGTCTTGTCCATCGCCGAGCTCAAGGGGAAGCATTTACAAACTACTTTGTCACCCACATTAAACGGGACGGGGACACGTCCCCGATTGTAAGTAGCAGCTACTTTCCTTCTAGACTTTAACAAATTTTTATAGGCGAGTTCACACTTCTCTTCAAAGGGGCGGTCATGGGCGTCAGATAAGAGCGGGTCAACATCCCACGTGGTTAAGAGGGGGTGGTTTAAATCCCTATTCAAGAAGACCGAGGCAGGAGTGGCTCCGACTGACTCGTGGTACGCAGAGTTGAACGCGACGTTCAGAAAGTCGAGGTCCTTGTCCCAATGAGAGTGGTCCTGGTGGTGGAAAATAGTTAGCGCCACATTTAAATTCCTATTAAAACACTCAACGTGGTTGGGGGAGGGGTAGTATGGGCTGGTGGTCACGTGTTTGACCCCCAAGAGAAGCACATGTCTTTGAAAGCCTTGGAACGGAAACAGGGGCCATTGTCACTAACCACAACCTTAGGGGTTCCTAGAACGCCCCACACCCGCCTAGATAAGGCATTCACAGTCGTAGATGCCTTCATGTTCCTAAGGGGAATTAACACCACAAATTTAGAAAATGCATCCAGCACTACCAAAATAGACGTGTTGCCCTGGGAGGAACGCGTAAGGGGCCCAACATAGTCAACAAAAACTTTCTCCCAGGGGCGTGTGGCAACGTCAGCAGAATGAAAACCAAATTTCGAGTTTTGTGAGGGTTTGGCCCTTTGGCAGGCCTCACACTTGCGCACCTATTCCCTTACGTCCTTGGGCAAGTTGGGCCAATAAAACTCCTTGGAAACTTTCTTCTCAGTTTTGAGCACCCCACAATGCCCACCCAAAACAGAATCGTGGAAATACTTAAGTAGCATAGGCCTGAGCTTCTCGGGAATATAGTATTTGGGTCTCCCCCTAATATTAGTCACTAAGAGACCCTTGCGCAGGCGATAGTTCCCAACTACTTCCCAGTTCTAATCCTATCTACGAGCTGTTTACAAAATTCATCCTCGGCCTGATGAGCACCAATTGAAATAAAAGATTCTGGGATGGTGTGAATCACGCCTAGCGTTCCCGCCTCCGCTTCATCTCCTACAGGGTCAAGATCCTCTGCCATCCGCGACAACGCATCAGCTACAACATTCTCTTTACCCGCGACATGATGGGTAGTGAAGTCAAACCTAGAAAGCCTCCAGATCCAGCGGCCTATTTTACCAGCTGTTTGGGGTGGTTCCATAGCCAGGTCAGCGCCATGTTGTCTGTATACAGGTCAAACTTTCTAAGCTCTAGGTAGTCTGAGAACTTTTCTACTGCGAAAACACAACCTAGGCATTCCTTTTCGTACGTACTGTACTTTTTCTCAGTAGCATTTAAGGTCTTGCTGGCGAACGCTACCGGCCTACATCCATCAGGGGTTCGCTGCGAAAGCACCGCGCCGAGGGCAATTGACGACGCATCAACATGTAAAATAAAAGGGAGGGAGAAGTCGGGCATGCGCAATACCGCCGGAGAGACAAGGTGCCGTTTGAGGGCGAGAAAGGCATCATTTTGTTCCCGACCCCACGCAAATACAGCTCCCTTTTTCTTAAGGCTGTTTAGCGGGTAAGCTAACTCAGAGAAAGAGGGGATAAACCTGGCGTAATAAGCGCACATCCCCAAAAACCTAGAAGTTCCCTTTAAATTCTTCGGGGTAGGGAAGTCAAGAATAGGCTTGACTCGCTCAGGGTCAACGAGCAAATTTCCCCGGGAAATAACATATCCCAGATACGGGACCGACTCCTTAGCCCATGTAACCTTTTCAGGATTAACAGTGAGTCCAGCAGAGCGCAGACGTTCTAACACAGTTTCTACGTGACGCAAATGGTCCTGAAGTGAATTACTATAAATGCAAATATCATCGAGATAATTGAAAACAAATTTAAATTTTAAGTCGGCAAGAATATGATCTAACACTCTACTAAGCGCTTGTCCCCCGCAACTAATGCCTAACGGGACGCGGTTAAATTCATAAACCTGCCACGGAGTTACAAAGGCGGTAAATTTCTTGGATGGCTCTGAGAGCGCGCATTGGAGGAAGCTAGCGTTAAGATCAATGAGACTGTAATACCTGGCTTTACCAAGGTGTTGGAATGCCGACTCTAGGCTAGGCATCGGATAAGGATCGAAAACAAGTTTCTTATTAAGTTTCCTGTAGTCAACAATGAGGCGATGCCCCTTGCCCTTGCGGGGAATAATGAAAGCGGGGCTGGCATAAGGTGATTTAGACGGGCGAATGACTCCTTTTTTTTCTAAGTCGAAAATCAGATCTCTAAAAATCTCCATTTTGGGAGGAGCGCAGGAGTATGGCCCTGACCGTACGGGGATGTTGTCAAGAGCAACAATGTCGTAAGGGAGAATGTCGCATTTCCCCCACCTATCTGTGATTACATCAGAAAACCGGTTAACTACCCTTTGAATGGCCTCTTTATCCCTATCCAAAGGAAACAAGCATGGCGGCGTTTTCTCGGTCGCAAACGAGACAAATTCCCCTGGCGCAAAACTAAAGGAGACAATACGTTTTCCCATATCCAACCTAGCGTTGGTCTCAAACAAAAAATCGTTCCCCAAAATCATGTCAAACGGGAGGGTCGGCACTACGTAAAAGGAACGTTTCCAAGAAAACCTGTCAATTTTAATGGAGAGACGTACCTTATGGTCTACCATTAAACATTGCCCATTCGCAACAGTGTACGATTTCGGGCCAATATCTTCACACATAATATTAACTTTGTCCCCAATAATACCAAGAAGTTTCTCACTAATGAAGGAGTTGCTCGCCCCAGTATCAAATAACCCTAAACATCCCACAGGACCAATACAAACATTAACCATGGGATTCAAAATCCGCGGCATAAAACTTACAGACGCGGCCGTACCACGGTCGCGAACGCGCCTTAATAGTTTACCTGCCTGCACTCCCTCTGAACGTGCCCCAATCTATTGCAGCGGAAACATCTAACTCTAGAAATGTCACGAGGCCCGCGGCCCCCTTGGTTAGCACCCACAGGGTTACTACCCCCCAAGTACCTAGAACGGTTCCCGAGCGGACGAGCGCCGATAAGCGGCACAGGAGAACTTGCTCCGGGATTTGAACCCGACCGCGCGTGGCTTACAACCTCAGGCGCATGCGCATTGAGATATTCCTCTTCTGAGAGAAGAGTCTCTTCAATGTGCGAAGCCAAGGCATAGAGATCAAGTATACAAGTTGGTTTACTTGAGAACACAAAATGGCGCCTGGTAAGCGGCGACACATTCTCCAAAATAATATTTACAAGTTCAGGCTCCTTAAGATCGGCGTTGAGTACGCGAGCTGCCTCCGTGATAGATAGAACAAAGTTCCTAAAAGTTTCACAAGGAAACTGAAATCTATGCACAACCTCCCTGCATAACTTCTGTCTAACTCTACTAGGTAACAAGGTATTAAGAATCTGGTCAGTTACTGCCTTAACTGATAAACCTGCCTGAATACCCCGGAAAATAATTCGGTTAAGAATCCCGACGTTTTGGACAAACACAATGTCAAAAATTCGGGCTCACTAACGAGTTTAAGGCGGGATGCCCGGCTAATTTCAACCAAGAAGTTAAATAACTCCGTGTAGTTCTGACCACTACACACAGGAATGCGACCTAATATTTCCAATAGGACCTTACTATGACATTTAACAGATACCGCTGGCGTTTGGAGGACGGGGGGAGGGAGGGCGTCATCGGTTGTTCACCACTCGCAACTGTGTCCATGCCAAAATCTGCTGGAGATTCCCCAACCTCACTCACTAGTCCGCATAAAATAGACCTTAACTCACCCACCGTTGCGTTGGGTGGAGTAGGGGTGGACCAACTTTGGAGCTCGGCGATGAGTTGTTCACGGTTCAGTCTGTAGACATCAGATCTCGTCAGTTTGGTTGATGGCTTGTCGCCTGGTTTCAGCGGAGGAGCCATGGCCAATGACAGTATGAAAAAAGATACAAATAGGTATTAGTACAATGTATTACATAAAATATAACCCTCTGGCATATTTCCCTTTTTTGTTTAATGTCTCGGCATCTTTCCAAGCCCATACATTATAGAGCCATAGTCGTTCGAGGCATGAACTAAGGACCAAGAGTACAATATAGACATAAACGTCGAAATTATAAAGCCAATAATTACTAACCAGTAACCATCAATCATGTAACCACTGTTAACCACGCTAACCACGCTAACCATGTTAACCACGTTAACCACTCTAACCACGTTAACCACGCTCTGCTACCATTTTGCAACCCCCCCCTTAATATCTATAAGGTGAGAGAGGCAGTAAATTAGGTAAAGAGTTACCTGAATGAACATAACAATTTTATTTAGTCAAAAAAGAACAATAACAAGCTGAGCAAACAATCAACACCGCGTGAAGCGCGCTTTTCCGTCCACCGCGGAAATCAATTACATCAAAGGTAAACATAAACGTTACCTCCTCAAAACAAATCGCATTACATTAAACCCATCAAAGGTAACGGTCCGGGATCTCAGTGACATGGTCTTTGGTTACTTCGTTAAATTGATCAGTTCCTAAACTGGTTACTCTAGCGTTTAAGTTATCCACCCTAGTATAAATATATATCTTTCTTACAGACGCCCGTAGCAAACGTGACGTCATAGCAATTAAACAAGGCCACAAGGTAATAATAACTCAACAACCCTAGGTGTTTAACTTGGCGAACAAAGATGAGTCCAGAAACAGCTATACTTGAAAATAACATAAGCCGGGTTTCGAACCCAGGACCTGACAATCTCAGGTTAAAAGCTAATATTGGCAAATGTATGAAATACATTTGAATAGGGCCCAGACCCTGGATATAAGCGGTGGCGAAAGCGACGGTCTAACTCCCAGCAGCGATAAGCGCGTAGCATAGTCAATATTCAAATAAACATAAGTTAATAACAAAGTCAAAATAGTAATTTAGAAAGAGTTCCCCCCATGACGCCGAAACAGTAAATTTGGTAGGAAGGTAATATCCCCGAAACCCAGTCGCTGCCCTCACCTCTTATCCTCGAGCCGGTGGGGTAGTAAGTGACCTGAGATCCCGGTACCGCTAGTATTTATACGAAATATAATTCTCAGAGAAGGGGGGCGGATCGAAGGAAAGGAAGGTTGGAGAACATTACAAACAAGGGGGGAGGAGAGGTTCGAGACTCATATCGAACACCTAGCACCTTCTCGAAGCTCGGCGAAGGCGGAAACGGAACTCTTCTATCCATCTTCTCTGCTGGCCGAACACGTGGTCGAGCCTCGTTGCCGGCAGGCGCGGACACGCCTTCAGTCAGTCCGATGTATTTGGCGAGAGCGTAGGTCGCCGGTCAAGCTAGTGCCGCGTGTTGACTCAGTTGGCTGTCCCAGTTGGCGAGTGTTGTTACCATGTAAGTCGTTACATCGCTGTCCCAGTTGTCTGTCCGAGTTGGTGAGTGTTGTTACAATGTAAGTTGTTACATATATATATATATATATATATATATATATATATGCTACAGTAGCTATATATAGAAATTAAGGGGTTGGCAACCAATTCCAAGGCAGGAGATATTTATACTATTTATAACCTATATAAGTGTAATCAGCAACTATTAAGTACAAAATACACTTAAAGAGCACAATTTTGAACCTTGGAATTAAAATTTTTCTCCGGAGGTAAAAAAAAAAACCTGGGGCACGTACCACCACTTTATTTGTTCCAAAAGGTATTTATTTTGTGGTGTGACATAATCATTGATACACCACTGTTCACATTGTATTGAGACATTGGGTTATTTTCAACCATTGATTTAACATTGTTAAACCAATACTTTGTATTTAATATTTTATTTATCCTCATGCTTTCTTGGATCCGCTAGACCCCCCTCGTGTGTGCGCCCCTGAATTTATGCACTATTTTACACACTATCATTAACATTCCAAAACGAAGAATAAGTACTTTTAATTATGTTTAAAATATTGTTTCAGTTTGGGTAAAAAGAGATTATTAAAACTAATAAATTATTGTTAGAAAACTTAAGTTTATGTTATTTTAAATGTAAAATATAACATAATTAAAAACCTTAACATATATAAAAAAAACGTGATCTTTTACAAGTGTTGGCAACCCAAAATCTAAACATGTGAGTTTTGAACTATCATCCAGGTAAAAACCTATCATGAACAGACTCTACGGCTTGGCCGTGGCAATTCGGATAATCGGGTCCCGGATTATAAGTGTTCCACTCTATATAGTTTCACAGCGTGCCATCCTCGCTCACGGCATTTAATGATGCCAATGGGATAGCGATGATAAATGTTAATTTTAGAGGAAATGTAATAAAGAAATTGAAGGAAACCATTTAGGGAAAAACACCCAGAAGTCATATTAAACCAGACCTCTCCATCACCGGCAAACCAGGCCAGACGGGCTTTACTTTTAGCCATCAATGCTGGTTTGACGGAGAGTCATTCCAAGAGCTTTAACACGGCGGGTCTGCTTTTCGTGACGTGTCTTGCTGAAAGACTCGAATGCAGCACAACAGGTAAAGGGATATACTGTAATGGACAATGTCCGCCCTATCAATAGACAGTGAAGGAACTTGAATCTAGTTTATCGCCGTGGCTATTCATTCGCCCACGCTCTCTCCCCCTTCTTCCTACTGTCCTTGCCTCGTTGGGACCGCTTGTAGTTTCAGTGTAGCGATGCAATCATGTGGGTGGGGTTGAAAGGAATTGATCCTAGGACATCTGTCATAGTAGTAGACTACAATTACTCGCCAACTAATTGAATACTGGGTACAAATTAGTTCGTGTGTGTGTGTGTTTGTGCACGTATGTTTGTCGTCAAGTGATAATGCTACCAGAGGTCCCATACAAACACAATTACATCTGATATGTTGATACGTTTGTACTAAAAACATATATTTTAATTTAAAAAAGCTATAGCTAGATTTTTCAAAACTATAAGACCTAAAGTAATTTTATTTTTTAACAGTTGACGCCTAGTTTGTTCATCATCTCTTAAATATCCGTGATTTATATTTTTTTAGGAATGGACAATTTGGATTAATATAGAAAGCTACTTCACCTACCTTATCGTATTCACACGTCAAGCCAGAATATTAATATATGGTGACCTGGCGGTCTAGGGTAAGGTGTCTGACTTCTGTGCTGGGGTCCGGGGCTCAATCCTCGGTCCCGGCACAGATTTATCTGATTATCAAACCCTTCCTTCACCTCTGATAAGACATCTTGTGAATAAGGGGAATGTCAGGCCTCCACCGTGATTCGGATTCCACGTTAAACTGTAGGTCCTTCATTTCATCTCACAATCACCCTACCATTACACATTAGCGTAAAAGCGTATAACCCGAACGGGTAGAAAGACGTGGTGATAATAATAATATCAATACATAATGGTAGGAATAACGTTAATTTATATTTACTTAAGTTATTAAACCATTTTAATATATTCATACAACAAGTCATGTTGTCTGCAGCTGCCACTTTTGATATTTATTACCAATGCCTATAAAATAACACAAATAGTATCATAAAATATTTTCAATGCTGGCCCCAAAAATTATATGTTTAAATTTACTTAACTGTTTCTCTGACCAAAATCAGTGTGTATGTATATATATATATATATATATATATATATATATATATATTTTAATTGGTAAGCTACTATGTGTACTGCCCAAACGGATGCTAAAAAACAAAAATATTGATAACATTTTATTAGTAATTATCTACAGTCATTAGATATATATATATGTATATATATGTATATATGTATATATATGTATATATATATATGTATATATATATGTATATATATGTATATATGTATATATATGTATATATATATATATATATATATATATATATATATATATATCTAATGACTGTAGATAATTACTAATAAAATGTTATCAATATTTTTGTTTTTTAGCATCCGTTTGGGCAGTACACATAGTAGCTTACCAATTAAAATGAATGTGGTTTTTAAACAAAGTGAATCTACATCTGCGTGAAGGGAGAGTGGTAAACAATTTAGGGAAAATATACCTGAGTACGCCAGACCAGGATTCGAAAAACGATCTGTATGAAACTGTCAGTCCTTTATTTCGTTATTTCTTAGATCATTTGGCCACAGGAGCAAGTGGTATCAATGTTGGCTGCAAAACATATTTTTGTACTTTCTAAAAATTATACCTCAACATTTTTGTTAAAGGTAAGAAACATTATATCTTAATATAACTAAAAATACATTAAAACTAGAAAATTAGGTGTACTCAATGGCAATGTCTGATCGACTAACTATATTATTACAAATAATCAATATAACTTAATTATAGAACAAACAAAAATATTAGTGCCATGACCCCAATCATTAATACATATATATATTAAAGGAATCCATGAGTATTTTGACCATGCTGGGAATTGAATCTAAGACCTAACTTCAGCTAAACGACTGGCTACCAATTTATCTAAGGTGTAGAACTATAAGTAATATATAAGCGTATAACTCGAACGGGTAGTAAGACGCGGTGCTAAATATTATTATAAGTAATATTTGGTGTAGACTTAAGTTTCATGAACTTTATAACTTAGCAAGATTTTGCAAACATTTTTAAAAAGAATTATTTAAATGTTTAAATTAAATCTAGGTTATTCTTATGGAATATTATAAATTCAAATTCTCCTTGTAATAGTAATAAACACTTGCTAAAATATTTAAATTAATTAAAGAATGGATTTCTGCCGATCGTTATTAATCCCGGTCCAACAATAATTGGAATAAAATTAATTTTAATTATTGTAAAGTAGATTTGGAAAAGCCATAATAATATTTTTAGACCATATATTGTCTATTTATGGAATTTTTTGAAATTTAAAGGGCACATTTGAATATTATATGGTATTTTTAATTGATAAGCATCCAAGCCACAGTTATTACAGCGTTGCGCATTTTCGTGAAAAATAAACCTCTAAAACATATTCAAACCTGTCACCTGTGTTCTTTTTATAACCCTTTCATGCTAAGAGTATTTTGGATCGTGTTTTGTTCGGCTTGGAAATTTGTATTCTATTTTGAATCAACAGGCTCCTATATCAAACAGAATTATGTGGGATTACCGTAGAACATAAAAGGTTTATTTTGGTCTAACTAACTGATTTATAGAAAGCCTGTTTGGTTCACTAGATTACGATGTTTTCGTTGTTTTTGTATTTAGGAGGAAAGATCAAATTGGATTTTTGTTAAATGGATGTTGTACAGCAACCTTTAAATAAAATATTAAATTAATCCCGTTTGAATACTATATATACAATTTTACTATCGTATTTCATTTATTAAAACTTAAACAATCTCATGTTCTCAATCAAGAATGTTTAGACTTAGGAGGCCACCAAATGGAAACTAGATTACTAATTGGATCTTATAAGGTATTTTTCTTTTTATTATTATTATTATTATTATTTTTATTATTATTATTATTATTATTATTATTATTATTAGCACCGCGTCTTACTACCAGTTCGGGTTATACGCACGTACGCTAATGTGTAAAGGTAGGGTGATTGTGAGATGAAATGGAGGACCTACAGTTTAACGTGTAATCCGAACCACGGTGGTGGCCTGGCATTCCACACATTCACAAGATGTCTTGTCAGAGGTGTAGGAAGGGTTTGGAAATCAGATAAATCTATGCCGGGACCGAGGTTTGAACCCGGCCGCCAGCACAGAAGTCTGACACCTTAACCCTAGACCACCAGGTCACCTGTATAGTTATAAAACAGTTGCCTTACGACCCGTATAATATAACTGTTTGTATTTCAAAATGTTTATGTGAATGCTAAAAATATTATTTGGCAACAGGTGTTTGCTAAGATTTCCCCCAACAAAATTTCTTCAGCTATATATTCTCCTACATTTATTTATTTACTCAATTTACACTTTCGTTGGTGCATTTTAAAACAGGGTGACACCAACACAACATTTGAAAACTATCTCTACTTAAGACATCGCACATAGTCTTATCACTTAAATGATAGACTCTGGGTGATATGATGGACTTATGAACTAGTAATAAAACCAATTAGATTAAATCCTAATCGATAAACACCTATAATAAATGTTAAAGCTCATCCAGTCTGGTCTGCCAAAGACGAACTGGTCAAGGTTCTAATCCCATCTGATTGAAAAGAAGGTGTTTTTTCCTAAATACAGTCCAATTTTCTTAAGAAGAACCTTATATAAGTGATATAAACGCTACAAGATTTACTTTCATGTGTTCATAACTATAGTCATGTGACCTTCAGCTGTCAATTTGATAGATATTATAAATGTATTTACAATCGTAAAATGTTTTCAATATGAGATGCCCAAAAAAAGTATTTTCTTTAATGCTCTTCTTATTAAGATTGGACTTTTTTTAGATTTCCACCCTTACACCATGCAAATATAGGTACATCTCCTTTAAATTCTAGATTCTTCATACCTACTCCATTAGTGTGATTAATTTGATGTAGCTCAGATGAGTAGTAAGAAGATGAGTGACAAAAATATAATAAATTTGGGTTGAAACCCGGATACTATAAATCTAATTTATAGTAAGTCTTTTTTAGTCACAATTTAGATCCACAGTGGATGTGGTTTATGGCGTTAATAGACTGGATTGTCGGTGATGGGGAGATCAAGGTTCAATTCTCGGCAGGGTTTGCTAGAGGTGAACTGGCAAATGTGGTTTGTCACATTGGTTTTCCCTTAAACTCTCTACACTAATGAGTGTTTAGTTCCTCTAAACTACATTCTTTATAACTACTTTTTATGTTTAGCTGTAAATAACCTTGTATTGTTGGACGTATTCATAAAAAAATAAGCATTCACTCATGGGATGGGCCAGTAGATCTTTCGTGATAGATAAAACGAGAAGCAAAGATTATGTAAATTGTTCATAAGGCGCCCACACAACTGCGCTTTGCATGTATAAGAATGCTTAAACTTTATAAATGCTACGTAATAGTTATACTGTCTTATAAAGAATTTCGTATGGTATAACCCTGAAGTTATTATTATGCTCAACGTCTTTCTATGGTAATTTGTTCAAGATTCTAGTAGCATTTGATTGTGAATTTGGTAATTGGATAACATATTTAAAAGAGTAATTCATTAAGTTTGATATCAACCTTTCGTTATAATGTATTTAATTGTGGATGATGTTATGTTTTGGCTCATTTATTATGTTAAACTACTCTAACTATCTGAGCTGTAAGCACTTTAATTACGCTTATAGAGTGGGTATGAGGTTAGTAGAGTTTTAAATTAAATGCAGCAGGATTTATGTGAAGAGAGGGTAGGAAAATATTTATTAAAACCCAACATATGCATACCCAGACAGGATTTGAACCAAAACCAACCCAACACTGGAATATCAGATTGTATGATCTATACATTTACTCAGTGCGATCATTGGTGATAATTTCATAACTTTATTTT
>JBCFYV010004653.1:0-20121 GCA_039000515.1 Timema cristinae
TTTTATCAGAACCCTATTTTTTTTTTACCGTGCAGCCCAGTTTTTAAAAGACTTGCATAGAAAAATAATCTGCGAGAGTTGGTTGAAAATTTTAATAGAATAAATATATTTTTAAAATTCACTTTAAAAAAAAAGTTTTTTTCCTCCTCTATGGTAGGTGTATGTGCACTTTCTTTAAAAATTTTCCCCAACTAATCCATACCTTATTTATTATTCGATTAAAATAAAAAAGTTGTTTACAGCCTTAGTTATCGTTCAATAACAATTACGATTAAATATAGTAAATTTATATCTACCCCAAATATGGTCTAAATGCATAGTATTCAAAACTGGTAGAAGATTTCTGGGTATGTTTAAAAACCTGGGGTTTACCTTTTTCAAGGGGAAATTTAGCCCCTTTCCAACTGTTTCTTTAGGAGGGGGGGCCGGGGGTCGTGGTTGTGTGGGGGGGGGGGGGAGTTCATTGGTGTGGCTCAGCAAAACTATTTTTTTTTTATAGTTACACGTCTGGCACGTGTTTTGGCTATCAGAAATTTTAAAGTATAATTTAAAACATAACATTGCCTTAATAGGCTAATGAAAAAAATATAATAAGAAAAGTGACAGTATTTGCCTGAGACTGTGAGCAAATCAAATGATAAAACCAAATCAAATCTGTTTATTGCCATTTTTGAAAACCCTGGTTATATTAACACATGACTTACAAACTAGCTTAATAAAAATAAAAACACAATATTTAATCTACCATCCAACAATTTATCAATAATAAATTTTTGCCCATAAGGGTAAGGGAAAAACTGAACCCTATCAAAGTTATCCCACGCGCCCACCAACTGTGGTAAGTTGTTGGGCTCATGCAAGCGAATTCGGCAAGGATTTGAACCCCGACCTGATTATAGTGGTTAAAAAGTGTAATGAGAATATAACGCCTTTGATTGATCGACCACCAATGTGGGTAGCTGGTTTCTTCATCCAAAGGTATATTATGGTATAATAAATTATTGCTGCACATAAAATGTATTTTCAAATATCTAACATTGTCATCGGCAATTACAAACAATCCGGCCTATAACTAAATGTACTGAGAAGTATATTTGTTTCCATGTTGAGTGTAAAATTGAATGTGAATGTGATGAACTGGCCTCTTCAGTTTTCAGTGTCACAATTGCCAGAAATACTGCTGGGCTCTTCAAGCACGACCAGAGTAAATCGTGTTTTCCACACTGTAACTTCCAAACGCCAGTCCACATTAATGGGAGGTGTTATTGACCCTAGTTTTTTTCAAAAACAGATTTAAATGGTCTTATATTTTTTCCCGCCTATTATACCAATGTAAAATCAAAAGTAAAAATAATTTTCTAGAACTATAACTTTTTTATGTTTTACTTTAAATATTTTAAGAGATAGATCTAAGATAATTTTTTTTTAATTTCTTTTTAGACTTAGAATTGTTTTTCATTACTATTACTAAGTCACCATAACATTATTGGCTTCTTCATACAATTGGAACGAGACTTATGACGTGATTTATTTGTCAACTCGTGAAACTGAGAAAAATGTTAATTTTCATATTTTGTTAAAAAAAAATTGTTTAATTTTTTATTTTAGTTTATATTGCTTTCACCAGTGAATGTTATATACTTCTTCCATTGAATTAACGATGTTCATTTCCATGCTACAAAACGCCAACTATTCTTGGTTTAAAAAGGACAGAGTGAACGAGAAAACCAATGAGTCGGAAAGTGATAAAAAAGTGCGCATAAAAGCACGTACTACAACTATTTAAAAATTTGGAGCTAACTATAGAAAACACATTTCTTGTCGCTGTTCTTCCAGTAAAGTTTTCTGTGGATATAACGTAATATGAACCACTAGGCTTGTGCAGGCGTATTACTCCAAGATCGCGCACTACTTTCCTTGCGGATGACGTGATCAATAGAGTTACAGTCAAATTTTCATAGGAAGAGTAGTCATAGATATCTTTTTATATTTTCACACGTTAAGTAATGTGATCAGTAGCTGTCACTATTAGTAGATAGTAATAAATTAATACCTATAAAATAACACTAATTAAGATTGTAAAAAAGCTATCAAATGTTGGCTAAAAAGTTTGTATTTTATTAAACCTTTCTTCCTAATAAAATCCTATTATATAATATATATTATATATTATATATATATTATATATTATATATTATATATTTATATATATATAATAATAATAATTTAAAATCGATTTGGGCGGAGAACCCGCTGACTTTAGTTATTATCCCATACCTCCTTTGTTGCGGTGTCTATCAATAGTAAATTAAGTGTTTCGGTGAAAGTAGACCTTGTTATTTGACGAAGTAAACAATGATCAAGACCGATATAATATTAAGCGTAGCAATATTAGATTATAATAAACAATTAATTTTTTTAGAACAAAAATGTAACCAAAATATTACTTAATAGAAATAAAAAACAAATTGTCTATATTGTATGGGCCTACATTTAGCATAAGTAATTTAAGGGATAAGGATTATGATTCAATGTGATTTAAAAAAAAGTACACCACAGTGAAAATTAAATGTGAAAAATGATCCACAAAGCTCCCACCCTGGATTCGAACGATAATCTTCCGTCAAAAAATGACCAAGTGCAAAGTTTTTTTTTTTTTTTCGGATTTAGACAGCTTGTCCATTGTTTATGGGGAAGCAATGAAAATGATCTCTAATTTTCATATGAAGATCTTTATCTGAGAGTTAGAAAGGACGAGATCTACTTTTACGTATGTATACGTCAAGTCATGTCAGCTGTCACTTTTGAAAGATATTTCAAAAACACATAAAATAACTCGAATAATATAGTGAAATTTAATCAATGTTGATCTAAAAAACATATGTTTGTACTTTTTTAAGAGTTTTCATGCCAAAATCTAGTAAGTTCAAATATGATCCCTCAACTCAAAGTGTTAGCTGAGATTCATTAGCCCCTGCCCCCCTTTACTCGCTACTCCTAATGGAACAAATAATATGTTCTTAAATGATTGTGTGTGCTCTTACTGCCAACTTGACTATCCGAAACTTATACTAAAGACATAAAAAGTGAGGGGTGTGAAGCCCTTCCCGCTGCGACATTTGCCAGAGCTTATTTAGATATCTTAAGGCTGAGGTTTACTCAAAATTGCAGGGTTTTATAAACAAAAAAAAGTTTTAAAAAAATATCTTATAATTCAACACTGTTGTTTTTTAATTATTTTAGTAACATATCTGGGCATTTTTTTATAATTCTTATGGAATTTTCAAACCATGCTAAAAATATTTATTGAAATATTTTCGTTAAAAATGTTTCCATTTCAATGCATTTTAAATGGGAAAACAAAAATTATAAATAAATATATTTATTTTCTTTATAAAAATTAAGCTATAGTGTTTTTTTTATAACATATTTTTAATGAATAATTTCTTTTTCTTTTTAGAGTATTTTTTAAATTTGGGTTGGCTTCAAAAATCACGACGATATTGAGCTCAAAACGACCGCAAGTCGAAACTTTAGTAAGAATACATAGTTATAAATCCAACTTTTCCTTTTACAAATAGTTTTCTTATTTTGATAATAGGTGCCATTAGAAAATTTACCCATTTACAAGTAGTACGTTTTGCAAGCGTTGGCTAACATGCTGTATCGGAATTCGGGTGGCAATGGAGGGTTAAGCTAATCTCTGTCACCTTGAGTCAAAGAAACATTAATACAATGTGAATTGGGAAAAAAGAAGGGCCAATGTCCAATTATGAAAATTTGCGTAGTTAAATATAAACATTTAATAATATTCGTAACCAAAATACCACAAAGTCTTAACTGCTGTGTGAATAAATTTTGTTGGCCCCCTACTTACAACAATGAAAGTATTAACTCATGTGATAAATTATTTTAAAGAAAAAAACACACGTTTTCTCCATACAAAAAAGTTTTATGACATCAGGCCTTATTTACCTGAGGCAGTAAAACATGTAAAATTCTTCACTCTTATCCTACATTCTTTCTTGATTTCTCTTCCTGAGCATACAGGTTGTAACAAAATTTTAATATTCAGAGTATAGAAAACTACTGTACATTGAATATTTAGTCCACTATTTAAATAAATAAAAATAAGCATTTCCTGCTCATATCAAACATAGTTATTTTAAATAAAATTTTGTCTAAATGTAATTTAGAGACGTTCCCAGTATGTTTTTATCTACTATATTTATTTCAAGGTCTAGGATTTGACTTTTGAAATAAGTTATTTTCCAAAAAATAATGAACGAACTTTTTTTTTACTCAAAAGGTTAATGTTAAATTTATTTTATTAGCTTTTAAATGTTTTAACTATTAATTTGAATTTGTTGCATTTCTCGCAGTTTTGTGCGCTATTTTCAGAATAAATGTTTTCGAAACCAAACAATAAGTACGCCCATGATTATTTATTTATAATTAATAAAATGTGACTATTTTTGCTTTCGAAACAAGATCCAATGGATTGATAAATTTTGAGGTGAAAAAGTATTAAAAACAATATTATTTTATATCCTTGTTAAAACAAGTTTGTGAAGCATGGATCAATGGAAGAAAGGGCGCACAAAAAACTCAAAGATATAATTGATTATTTAATTGCTTGTCGTAAAGGGCAAGTTTTGTTTAATAAATCTATTGCTGGCGTTTTGGCTTCTGTATTTACAATTAAGTACAACGTTTTTAGTATTGATAATTTTATTTAATGTAGAAAAATAAACAAATTTAAAACAAAAAATTTTCTAAAAATTAGCATTTTTCTAGAAATTTTTTTTAAAAACTCCCCGTGGGAAAATTTTCAAATCCGTTCGCACCCTTTTTAATTTTCAAAACCCTTTCTTGGCCGTCGTTCCCTAGTAAAAAATTTTAACCCTTCGGGAAACAAAAACAAAAATTAGCAAAAAATTTACGAAACATTGCTTTTCTTTTCATTCGAAAACAATTAAAAAAAATATTTTTAAAACCTAAAAAAAAAAACTTTTGGGTTTTCCCCAAAACCCCAAAAAATAATAAATTTTTCCCCCCTTAATAAAACAATTTAAACTTTGGCCCCCAAAACCCGGGTTCACCCCCCTTTCCCCAACTTTAAAAAGGGGGTCTCGGCAAAAACAACCTCTAAAAATTAACTACTTGAATAAATAAAACCTTCTCTAAAAACTGGTTTGGGGGGGGTTTTTTCTAAAATACCCCCCCAAACCCAAAAAAACATCTTTCCCAACTCGGGAGCCCCATTGGTTATTTGTTGCAGGGAAACCCTGGGGATATTACTAAAGCTAAAATCCCAAAGGGGTGAAAAAAAATTCCCAAAAAATTTTTTCGGAAAATTTGTAAAAACCTATAATTTTTTGAAAACTGAAGCACCGAAAAAAAAACAGATACCCACTTCAAGGGCCCCAAAGGGGCTTTAAGGGCACTCCATAGTAAATTGGCCTGCTGAAGTGGGGCGCTTGGGGGTTTAAACCCGGTAGGTCTATGAGGGGAATTTTTCCAAATTTTTTCCCCCTCCCAAAAAAGAAATGTGGAAAACCTTCAAATGCTTCCTTCCCATTACTTCCCCAAATTTTATTATTGTTAGCGTTAAAAAGAACAGGATTTGACGGGTATATCAGTAAAAAAAATAACTAATTTTAGTAAAAATTCATCTTCCCAAAAAAATGCTTTTTTTAAAATTTTTTTTCCCCTTTAACCTTTAAAGTTTAAAAAATTTAAACAAAACACAGTGGGAAAATTTTTCCCTTAAATTTTTTTTTTTTTTTACCCCTTATAATAAAACCAAATAAATGGTACGACAAAATCAAGCTAAAAACTCTCTGTATGGTTTTTTTTTTTTTTAAAAAAAAAACTTTTAAAAAATAGTTTCTTTTTTTCCCTTTTAAAAAAATGTTTTTTATTTAAAAAATATACCCGTAAATTTATACTTCCCTTCCCCGATATTTAAATTTTAAAAAAAAAAAGTTCAAGCTTTTTTTTTTAAAAGGGGGTTTATAAAAAAAGAAACCCAGTTGTTTTTACTCTGTCAATTTAAAATGAGACCCGGGTGCTATGCCTTTTTAAACTATGGCCCCGGGGGGTTTTTTTTTAAAAGGGGCCCTTCCCCTTAAAAATTTTTGTAAAATTTTTTTTACATATTTTTTTTTCCTCCCTCCCTTCCCTAAGCTCCCCCCCCCTCCTGCTTTCGTTAAAATTTTTTAAAATTTGGTAAGTAAAGTTATTTTTTTAAGTTTAGTTATTTTTAGTTTGAAAATGGTAAAACCCACCTTTGGGGGCCCCATGGCCCAAGGCGTTACCCGCCCAAAAGACTTTCGCCGATGACTGGGAGATCGTTTTCAATGATGATGGGTGTATTTTAAATATTTTTTCCCCCCCCTCTCTCCAAAAAATGCGGGACCCCTTTCCCCTAAATTTTAAAAAATTTTACACTAACCCCCGGGGGGAAAAATTTTTTTATACCCAAACAACAGAATTTTAAGAAAAAAAAGTACTCACACTTGCATGGGAGAGGGAGAAAGGGGAAAAAAATTTAAAAGTCTCCCCCCCAAAAAACCCCCTTTGGGGGGGGGTTTTTTAACCCCCCGAGGGAAAAAAATTGCTGGTAGGTGGAAAATAATTTTATGCTTTTAGATTTGGTTTCCCTCTTTAGTTTTATTCCCAAATTTTCCCAACTTGGGCCCCCCACCACTTTTCGGTTTTGCATTTTTTTTCTTACTCTTCAGTTTTAAGAAAAAATCCGCTTCGGTGGGCCCCCTTTTGGCGCCCCTTATTTTCAAACAAACCCGTTTTCTGGCCCAAACCCCTTTTTGGGGAATCCACCCTTTGTTTTAACGTTAGCAAAAACCCTTATTTTGAAGCTGAAACTCAACCACCCGCCCAGAAGGGGGGGGAGGGCCCTTAAGAGTTGATGTTTTAAATTTGAAAAATTTTTTTTTAAATCGACATTGACCCCCTTTTTTTCCCAATGAACCAAAGGGGTTTTAAATTTTTTTTTTACTCAAGGTCCAGAGAATTTGTTAACCCCCCATTTTCCACCTTTTAAATTTCCCCCAAAAGCGGGGAGCCAAAATTGAAATTGGGTGGCAAATTTTTTTTAACCCCCCAAAAAAGCCAGGGAATTTGGGAGGGCTACCTTTTCCCCCCAAAGAAAGGGAATATTTGGGGAACTTGTCGAAAACAAAGGACCCACCCAAGATTGCTTTAATTAAAGTATTAAAATTTGCCCCCTTTTAAAAGAGATAGAAGGGGGAATTTTTTGGGAAAAAGGGGCAGTTTTTTTGGGGAAAAAATATAAAATATAATGATAGATGGGATTTATTATAAATTTTTTAAAAAATCAATCTTAAGGGGTTATTTTTTTTAAAAATTTTTTAAAAAAAGCGGTGAAATTTTAAAAAAAATTTTTTTTTTAAAAGAATAAACAAAAATTTTTCAAACCCCTTTTATTTTGGGCCCTTTTTGGTCAAAAGGGTCACTTTGAAAAAAATAGATGCTTTACGAAGGGGTTTTTGGGCCAATATTTGGGGGGGTGTTTGAAAGTTGTTTTCCCAATGGTTTATTCTTTTCCCCTTTAGGGGGAAAAGAGGTACCCTTTTTCTTTTAAATTAAAATTTTTTTTCCCCCCAAACATTGCTTTTTGTATATTGGCGAAAACTGAAAAGGCAGTTTAAGGCCCGGGGCTAAGATAAACCCCTTTCTTAAAAAAGAAGGGAGATTGTTATTTTATAAGTCAAACAAACGACAAAAGAAGAAATAAATTTTTTTTATTTTGAAAAGAAAATATTTTGTTATAAAAACTGCTAAATAGGGGTTTTTTGATTTTTGGAAAAAAAATTTTTTAAAAATTTTTTACGAAAAATATAAAAAAAAATTTTAATAAATTGTTTTTTTTTAGGTCTTGATCTGCAGCGTTCCCTTTTTAAAAAATTTTATAAAAACCCATAAAAAAAACACAAATAATAAATAAAATGTTATCATTTTTTGGCCCTTTCTTTCCCTTTCCCAAACAAAACAGGCACTCCCCCTTACACTAAAGTAAGCCCCCATGGAAATCAGCCTTTTCACTAAAAAAAACACCCCAAAAAACCCACTGGTTCCCCCTCAATTTGGCCCAAAAAAAATACTTTTGGAGTCCGGATTGTTAACAGGTAAAAAACTGCAGTATAAAACCTTCCCCTAAAAATCACGACGTTTTGGGGGGTTTTGTTACTGACCCCCGGGAAAAATCATAAAAAAATGGGGGGGAAAAAATTTCCGGGCTTTTTTTTTATGGTCCGATTTGCTACGAAATTTTTTGGGGGTTTTTAAAAACCCTTTAATTTTCCCCCCCCGCTTTTTTTTTCCTAGGAAAAAAAAAATTTTAAAAAAAATTTTTTTTTTTTGAACAAAAAATTTTATTGAAAAAAAGTGGGGAGTGGGAGATTATTAGTAATTTTTTAAAAATATTTTGATTTTTTTATTCTTGCGGTATATCCACGCCGGGGGCACCTGGATAAATATTGGGTTTTATTTTCCCCTTTTTGTATGTAAGGGTTTTTGGGGCTGGGCCCCAAATAGAGGTGGTTGGGGGGCTTTTTTTTTCTTCAAGTTTTCCTTTTCATTCCCCTTTATAAAAAATTGCCCCCGCGAATGAAAATTTTCCCCTCACAATTTTTACTTTTTTAAAAAAAAATTTTTAATTTGCCATACATAAAAAAACCCAAAGGTTTCAGGGGACAACTGAGTTTTGTATAAAGGGAAATCTTGCTTTAAAAAACAGATGAAAATACCCCAAATTTTAACATTTTTGGGAGATAAAATTTTGCTTTTCTCGGGAAAAAAGTACATTCCCCCCTTATTTTGATTTGGTTTGTCCCACGGGCAAGGTAGAAAAAGGGGAAAGGGAGTAAGGAAGGTGAAAGGGGAAAGGGGAAATAAAAAAGGGTTTTAGTAAAGGGAAAGGTAGAAAAGGAAGGTAAAAGGAAAGGGGAAAGGGGAAAGGGTAAGGCAGGTAAAAAGACAAGGTAGAAAACAAGGTATAAGGCAAGGGGGAAAGGCAAGGTAGTAAGGCAAGGCGGGGGGATTTAAGGCAAAAAAAAAAAGGGGAAAGGGTAGTAAGGCAAGGGGAAAGGGGAAAGGAGAAAGGGGAAGGGGATAAGGAAGGGGATAAAAAAGGGGAGAAAGGCAAGGGTAAAAAAAAGGGGTTTAAGGGGAAGGTTTTAAAAAAAGGGGTTAAGGCAAGGAAAGGGGGGGAAGGGGAGAAGGAAGGTTTAAGGAAAGGTAGAAAAGGGAAGGTGGGAAGGAAAGGGGAGTAAGGAATTTTAAGACAAGGTAGAAAGGGCCCGGGGTTAAAAGGGGAAAAGGGTTTTAAAAAGGGAAGGTAGTAAGGAAAGGGTAGTAAAAGGTATTAAAAAAGGGGGAAGTAAGGCAAGGTAGTAAAAAAAGGGGTTAGTAAGGAAAGGTAGAAAGGGCAAGGAGAAAGGGGAAGGGGAGAAAAGGAAGGGATAAGGCAAGGTAAAAGGGAAAAGGAAGGTATAAGAAAAGGTAGTAAGGAAAAGGTAGAAAGAAAGGGAAATAAGGAAAGGTAGAAAGGGGAAGGGGAGTAAGGAAAAGGTAGAAAAGGGAAGGAGTAAGGAAAAAGGGAGTAAGGCAAGTAGTAAGGCAAGGTTTTAAAGGGGAAGGTGAAAAAGGGGGTGAAGGCAAGGTATTTAAGGGAAAGGGAAAAAGGTAGTAAGGAAAAGGAAAAAAAGGGGCAATATTAAGGCAAGGTAAAAGGGGAAAGGAAAGAAAGGGAAAGGGTTTTTAAAAGGGAAAGGTAGTAAGGAAGGTAGAAAGGAAAGGGTGAAGAAAGGGGTAGTAAGGGGGGGAAAAAAGGGAAAGGGGTTTGTAAAAAAAGGGGTAGTAAGGCAAGGAAAAAAAGGGGCAAGTAGAAGAAAAGGTAGAAAAGGAAGGTAGTAAGGCAAGGTATAAAAAAAAGGGGTTAGTAAGGGGGGTAAAAGGAAAAGGTATTAAGGAAAGGGTTTAAAAAAAAAGGGGTAGGGGGAAGGGGGGAAATTTTAGTAAAAAAAGGGGCAATGTAGTAAGGAAAAGGTTTTTTTTTGGGTTACTTTAAAATTTAATTTTTCAAAAAAAATTTTTTGTAACATGCCTTTATATAAAATTTTTTTTCTTTTTTGCTTTTAAAGGGGGAAATTTTAGGGTTATTATGGGTTTGAGCACTGAATTCACAAAACCCAAGTGACGGGTTTTGGGGGTAACAGCACAAAAATAACTTTTTTTTTTAAAAAATGAGTTTTAAAAAATCTGAAAAATTGTAATGTTTTTGGGTTTCCCAATTTATGAGAAAAAAAACAAAATTGTTTTTTATTTTTTAAACCCCTTTTGTATTTTTAAATTTTAATGAAATTCAAAAAATCTTTTAAATGAAAATTTTGGATTTAAAAGTCCCTAAAAAGTATACTAGAAAGTCCAAAAAATACTTTTTTTTTTGACCCCCCAAAAAAGTTTAAAGAACATGGGAAAATTTATTTTTAGTGGAAAAAAATTTTTCGGAAAAATCAACTTTGGGATCTCAGGTTTTTTTCCCTTTTACTTTTCAAAGATAAAAAAAAAACCCCCCAAAATGTTCAACCCAAAAAACTTTAAAAAGTTTTATATTGAAAATACCCTAATTTGGGAGACAAAAAAGGTCCAAAATGAATGCTTCATCTTAAAAACCCCTAAAAAAAGTTTTAAATTTTCAAAAAATACAATTTTAAAGGGGGACCCTACCCGCCCTAAAGAAACACTTTAAAAAAGGACGTCGGCATTTAAAAATTCTCTTTAAACATCTTTTCAACATCATAAACCCAACCCCGGTAGTGGGTAAATTTAGTCAAATTTTTCCCACCCCCTTTTTTTTTCCCTTTCCCCCATTTTCCCCTTCTTTTGATTTTTTTTCGTCCCCTTGCGAATTTGCTTCCCCCCCTTTTCTTGGTCCCCCATTGCAGTCTTTTCCCTACATAAGCTCCCCCCATTCCCCTTTGGGTTTTTACATCCTCATTACAAAATCCCCAAACTCAAGCCTTGCTTTTTCCACATTTCACTTTAATTTCCCCCCCCAAATCTTTCGGGTTTTGTTCCCCCTTTTTTCCCCTTTTTGGGGGCAGCTACCCCGGCTCCCCAAACTTTTTCTTTTTCACAGGGGCTCTTTTAAAAATTAAATTTAAAAAACTTTATTCTGAAACTAGATTTTCCCCTCAGCTCACTTTTTATTTTTTTTTAATCACCTTTTTTTCCCCCGGCGAGTATCTAAACCACCAAAAAATCACTTTTTCAGACATAAATGAGGCGAAGGAATGTTTTGTGTTTTTTTGACCCCACACATTAAGCCTGCTCATAAGGGGAACCAAAAAAAATTTTTTTTAAATTTGTGCAGTTTTTTTGCAGAAATTTTCCCCCTTTTTTTCATGCGGGACATTTTTCCCCCCCCCCCCCCCCCCCCCCCAATTTTGTTTTCAAAAAAAAAAAGAAATGGGTTTTGCAGTCCTTGTATCAATATTGGTTTTTTAAAGCGGAGGCGTTGTTGAAATGAACCCCCCAAGATAAATCGTTAAGTTTTTTGCAACCCCTTTATCAAGAATACATCTCGTATGGGGAAAGCATTTCGAAATTTAAAGCCCAAAAATTAAATATTTTAAAAATTTACTACAAAGGGGAAAAAAAAATTAAATTTAAATCAAATTTTCCCCCATGCATAAATAAAAATTACTAAAATTTAATTTTTAAAATTTAAGGTGTAAATTTGAAACCCTTAAACAGTGGCTCTAACGAGCATGTATTGTTTTAAAACACCAATCCCCAAAAATTTTAAACCCAAAAAAATTTCAATGTTTTTTTTCTAAAAAAAGAAATTTTTAAATTTTAAAAGTGTAAACCCACAAAATTTTCCTAGGAGCGAAATGTTTCATTCTTCTTAATTTTGCGTTATATTGTGGTGGTTTTAATTTAAAAATTTAAACCCTCGTCTTTTGCAGGTTTAAATTACTATAAAATTTTTGAGACAAAAAATGAATAAAAAATTTTTTAGTTATGAAATAACCTTTTTAATTTTGGGCTCAATAAAAAGGTCAAATTTTAAAATCCCCGTGTTTTTATTTTTTTTAAATTGGTTTCTAAAAAACTTTGGGGGGTTAGGGAAGGAAAGACAAAACATTAAATTTTTTTTTTAAATTTAAGAAAATTTACCATGCCCCCGCAAAACTATAGTAAAAGACACTTGTTTTATCTTTTTTGGTATACACACGCGAAGCTCAAAATTTCATTACTTTTTTTCTCTGTGCTTTCTTGCTTAATTTGTGGGGGGGAAAACTCTTTTTAATTATATACCAGTAAAAATATTTAGATCTTTTTTGCTTTATAATATCCCCCATAGGTTAATTAAAAAAAAATTCATTTTTTTGTTGAGATAAAATATTTGGTTGATGGTTTTGAACATTGTTTTAAAAGTTTATCCTAAACAATGTAAGCCCCCTTTTATTGTCATTCAGTCATAAAATCCTCGCTACAGTGAATAGTTTAGTGCAATGTTTCCCAACAATGGTAATCTTCCTTTAAGGTGCGCGATTTACACTGAGTTTTTTGTGATTGCGTGGTTCCCCGGGGGGAACCCCTTTTCTTTTATTAAAACAGACAGAAAAAAACTCTTTATTTTTTTTTTTTCCAACCCCGTTTTTAAAAATCTAATGAAAATTATTTTAAAATTTTAAAATCCCCATTTCGAGGTGCAGTTTTGTGATAAGGGGGTAAATAAAATTTTTAAAAAAGGGCGCTCTGTGGTGGGGGGGGATATCGCGCAATTATCGAGAAGGGAAAAATAAAAATCTTCACTTTATTACTATAAAAAAAAGATTTGCGATGACAGGGTTTAAAAAGCAAATTAGAGCGTTTTTTGCGTGTTTTCATTTTTTTTTTATAATCATTTTTTTTCTATGTGACGGGCTTTGTTTACCATTGAAGTTTTGCTGAAAATTTTAAAGACCCTTTTTAAATAACAAGTCGAATAAAAAAATATTTGTGATGTTTTTTTTTTTTTGTGAAGAACTTTGAAAGGGGTAATTTTTGGGTTTGGGGCCCTAGTTCCGGGAAAAGGGGTTTGGATCTTTAAAAAATTTGGTAATTTCTGGTAAGATGGCATTTTGGGGTACGATGGTATGTTTCAAAAAATAATAAACAATATTTTTTCTCTTCAAAAAAAAAAAAACTATAAAAAGTTTTTTATAGTTTCATTTTTCTTTTGTATTATTTTTAAAGTGACATCTGCAAAACATTAAAGATTTTATATTGAATGAAAGTGTCTTTAGTCATTGTTATAACTGTAGTTTCTCTCTTATTTAAAAAAAACTTTTTTTCAAGTTGTTTTTAAATATATTCAAACCCCAAACACTAAAAAAAGTTTAAAATTTGTAAGAAAGAACAAAAAAATTAGTCTTGTTTTTTAAAAATTAATGATATCAAATATGAAAAAAAATGATTTATAGTTCCCCTGTGAATTTTTTTTTTTATTTTAAAGGAAAAGCTCAAAATAAGGCCCAAATTTTCGTATTTATTCTTTATTATTTAAATTGTTTAACCCAAATTTACCCAATGTCCAAAAATAAAATTTTTTTTGAGGGGGGAAAAGTGTAATTTAATGAGATTGATTATTAAATGTTTAGTATTGTTGTAGAAAAATGATTAGATAAATCTGAATTGTTTAAATTTTTTTAAAAAATAAGCAGTAAAATAACTTGTTGGGAAAACTCACAGGGTTTTTTTTTTAAAAAAAAACATTGATGTCAGATGTAAAAATTTAATAAATTTTGGGGTTGCTCTGAAAAAAAAAATTTAGTTGAAGGCTATTTTGAATAGACATGCATAGAGTTAGAAGTCAAAGTGTATCGACATCTCTCCCTTTTAGAAACTTCACTTGTGCTGAAGAGAAGGGTTTAAAGTATTTATCTACATTAGAGAGTAGGAAAATTGCGAAGTCCCAAGTCGAATCGAATAAATGAAGTATTTCCAAATCTGAATATAAAGATCAAATATGTTATACGTTAGAAAATTAAATATGATACAAAAGTGATTAGTATTATAAAAAAATTTTTACAATTTATTGAACAATTATAAACAGTTTTTTAATCACTGCGTCTTTATTACCGGTTCGGGTTATACGCCTTAAGAAAACGCTATGTCATTAGGTACGAAAAAAAACATAAAAAATAATAACACAAAATGTGTATTTTGGTTTGTCATATTGGAAAAGTTATTGTCAAGCTGACTTTTTTTTTCGAAACAAAATTGAAGTTTAAACATCGGAAGTCAAGTCGAAGTTTTCAAAAATTCAAACCCCATTAGACCTTACTATAAATTCAGGCCAGAAAATGGTGATAGCGATCCTGGCCTTCATCTCTGTACACCACCCCAGTGGTCTAGTAATCATAGTTTTATCTACAGACCCCCGATGGACCATTCGCGATTCCAGGCTCTTAAGACTTTCTGTGAAGCAGTGGGTCTGGAATGGGCTAACTCAGCCCCGTGAAGACAAATGAGTTTCCAGTCTAGAAAATGAGATTGATTCCCGGATGATCCGTTGTCTGCAACAAAATTATGCAGAAGCTGGCACTACCCTTCGCCAGCATATGATGGCTGCTTAGTTGGAAGGGCCCGAATGTGGTCTGATGCTAGGGAGTTTTTCTTTTAGTCCATTTTTGATCCATCTTTTTTTAATTCCCCCTTAAGAATTCAAGTCCTCCCATTGTCTTAACGTTTTTGGATGGATTATTTCTTTTCATTTGTATATAAGTTGTTACCTGTGTGTATGACACAAATTCTGCTTTAATATCAACGCATTTTTAAGCCTAATAAATAATAATAACAATAATAATAATTGGGAGGGTTGATCGTAAAATAAATAAAAATTTCAAAGAATTAATGTGTGTTAGAAAATCTTCTCACAAACCGGGTAGTCATTTTATTTTTTTTTTGTTGTTTACAACAACTATCTGTTGCCAGCAGAAATATCTCCTTTGGTCCACTGGTTCTCAACGTCTAAGAAAACTCTGTATCTTTCTATTTCTCTCTCGTTTCTGGAAGTTTATGGAAGCATTTATGAACCTAAAGAAATAGGAAATTTCCAGAAAGATTCCTTTCTAATATTTACAAGGAAATAGTTTCTCCCCTCCTCACTCAAACTCCAACCTTGTTTTAGATAGAATCCACGACGGTGCAAAAACTCTAATTTAAACACTAAGCTGTCGCGTAAAAACATTTAAATCATTTTTTGAAATCAAGTTTCTTACATTCAAATTAAAGCAAAATCTATCATTAGGGGCTGCAATCTATGTTTTAAAATTAAACCTGATCTGAAATAAAATAAAAAACTAAACATCATTTTTGTCAATTAAAAAAGCAAAGACTTAACTCGTCAAAGGGACTCCTCACCGTGTGGTTCCCAAGAGTTAATATTCATACTTTGTTACGTGAGTAAAAAAATCCGGAAATTTCAACACCGTTTTCTAGAGAAATAAAACCGGTCGATAAAGAACTTAAAGACCTGCCCGGGTTAGAGTGGCTGTAAATGTTTCCAATCTGATAGCGAGTGTAAGAACTTAAGAGGTTAGAAAGAACACAATAGCCGAAGATTCATTTTACATTTTCATAAAGCTACCTTTCTTCGAGAAGGTCACTGTCATTTGTTATCGTAGAAAAAACGGCGTAGCTGTAGATCAAAAGTATATTTAATCGCTTCCTGTTGGGTTGAAGAAACCCCAAACCTCGTGGCCAAGTAGCTCAAAGGGTGGTTGATTAAATATGTAATGGATCTTAGTTTGATTTCTGTTGGCAGAAAATAGTTTTTGGGTTTGAATTTGGTCTTTCAAATTAGTTTTGGGATTTTTTTCATACTTTTTCGTAGCTATTTTTTGCTCACTTCTGGATACCGTATTTAATTTTTTACCAAGGTAAAACGATAAAAAAATTTTTAGAAAAAATGAAGGGAATTTTTTGGAAGAGAGAGGGGTGTAGCTTAGAAAAACCTATTCAATACCCCCAACCGGAATAACCACGACCTCTCCATCACCATCAAACTATACTCGATGGGTTTTTGTTGTTCCCGATCCACCCATACGGTCTTTCTCTAGTGATACGTTCCTTATACACCCCATTTAAAATAATTAAGGGGACAACATAGGAAGCTTTTTATCCAAAAGTTTACATTCGCTTAGACCCCAAAAAATTCTCTTACTTTACCACTTCAAACACAAAGTATTATATTCTGGATAAACCGAAACAATAAAATTTATCCCAATTGTTTTCCTTAAAAATTAATAAACCCCACAAAAAAAATTAATTTAAAATATATACATATGCAATCCCAAAATGAAATTGGACATTTCGTGAATTGAACCATTTCTCAGGCTTTTTCCTTTTGCCCATTTCCCAACCGCTACTAAATTTCATGAACCTGAAACAGTTTTTGCCCTTCTTTATTCTGAAAAGCTAATAACAGGTTTGGGCCAAACCTTTAATCGTTTAAGAAGGAAGGGTTAGGTTTAAAAAGGGGGGGTATTTTATAAATTATTACCAAATAATATCTGAAAAGAATTTCAGCAAATTTTGATTAGAGCAAAAATTTTCCCCTTCTAAAATGGGAAAAAGGCGGGTTTAAATTTTTCGGTCTATTTCGTGAAAGGGTAAAGAGAAGAGGCCATTACGAAATGGCAGAAATTCGCCCAATTCGTGAAATGGACAGTGTCATTCATAGGGTGTAACATATATATTAGGGTGTGAAATACCTTTTTACTTCGAAGCTAAATTGGATCAAGCCACCCCCAAAACTACCCCCTAACCGAAAGAGTGTAAATATTGGGGGGGTGTGAAGTCCACTTTTTAATTCAAAGAAACCGAATCGAACGATGGGAATATTCTCGAAGCTAAAATCGATTTCGAATTTTTTAAAAAATGTTAATGTTGGATAAAAATTTTATACTTTGATAAGTATGTAAATTTAGATTAAAATAATTTCAAAAAAAAAATTTTTTTCTTAAAATATAATAAAATTTCTATCACAAAATTAATTTAATAATATTAGCATTTTCTTTTTCTTGACTCCCCAAAGGGTTTTATTTCGTAAAATAATTAAACCCGAGATTTTGATAAATGCGCGTTTTCACGACCCCCCGGAAAAAAAATTGTTTTTGCGCTCCCGCTGTCCTCTGCCCACTCGGTTTTAAAGGCCCCAAGCCATTGACCCAACAGGCTAAGCTTGGAATGAAAATAACTTTGGGTTACTATACATAAACAGAAATTTCCAATTGTGATATATCTTTGAACTATTTGAATATAAAAAACTTATCATTGTAAATTTGTTTACTCTTAAAATTAAAAATATTTTAATTGGAATACATTTTTATAAAAAATGCTTATGAATTTTTAAGCAACCAACATATTTTTTTTTTGGGGTATTTGAAACGGGAAATTTTTGTTATGTTCTTTGATGGACAAGATATTCCCCTTTCTTATTGTTTCTGTAACAATATATATTATATGTATTTTTGTTTGGTGGAATGATTCTGCGCAAGTGTATATTATCAGGTTTCACAAGTTTTACGAGTTTTTCAGTCAATATCTCTATTTAAGATCAAATAGTCTTGATGTCATTCTGTTTTATCGTGTGTTGTGTGCCATTTGTGTCCTCTCTATTTATTATATTTAGTAAAAACGTAACCAGCCACTCTCACAAGTCCTCTTGTGGTTTGGTAGTAAATCCGGGTCTGGTAGGTCTATGGGCCTACTACCTCTTTCTGTTCCTGGACCACGTCCATTACAAAACCTCACCTCACCTCACCTCACCTTTATTTCTGTTTATCACGAACAGGGGCTACCAGGTAAGCGAAGACGAGCGCCAAGGTGAATTTTATTAAAACCAAAAATTATTAATTATTTATAGTTTTTTTTTCCCATTCTCCTGTTATTTCAAGGTTTCCTCCAAGAATTGTTTTTGAATACCCGCAACCGCACACCCAACATATTTTATTAGCAAATTTGACTAGGGACAAAATTATGGATTTTTACTTTTCATAGATATAACGTAATGTGATTAGGGAATTTTAAAACCTCGATATTTTGATGGATCTTAAAAAAAAAGTAGTCTTGCAATTTTATCCATCCTCATTAGTGTCTGTTTGTAACTGGGGCTAGAGGGCAAAAACGTTAAATGGATTTCCTTCAAACTTATATTAAAAAGTTACCTTGAGGTTAAACTGTGATTTTTTATTCTAGCCATAAATTAAATTTGAAATTTTTATGAAAATACTCTTAACAATTTGGCTAAAAATATATATTTTGGCGTGGTGAGTGTTTATACGAAAAATAAAAAATGCATGTTAAAAAAATAGTGTGGTTTACAAATTACTTTTTTTAATTGGACCTTTTTTAAAATAGCTTTGACAATTTTTTCTCAAAATCTATATCTAAGAGTGTTTCATATCGATATCGAAAACAGCCATGGGGTCCAATTGGTGGAACATTCACGCGCAAAGTTAAAGGTACCGGTTCCAATTCACATGTTTAGTTTGTAACTTTTCATTTAATTGAATTTGAATCTTGTATCAGGAATATATCTGGAAGAGATTTATCACGTATCAATTTTAATCAATGATCAATTATAAATAATAGAGTTTTTGTTAATTAATCTGAGAGGTAGGTAAGCAAAAAAAAAAATATATTACCACTCAGAAATAATAATTCCCCGGGGTGGAACAAACCAGGATACACCCCGATGAGATTCGAAATAGTTTATATTTGAAACCCAACCTTTGGAGTGAGATTTCAATATTAGTAACGCAGAGTTAATATCATAGATTACCTTTATTGAAAAGGCACATAACCCTCTTTAAATCCCACACGATTATATTGAAAACTACACTAAGAACTGTGAGAAAGTTTTTTTTTTATGTTATCTAAACTTTAAAATTTGGCATTTCGATTTTTATTCACTATGACTTTATTTTAAAGGCGTGATAGCTTAATTTTAGAACCATAATTTTTTACATGTTATCTTTCCCAAGAAAATAACGAAATTTTACGCTTGTCAATTTTATCGTCAAACAAATTACATGTTTACATCTCTTACTGATATAAGCACGCATAGTATTAGGAAGTATAGTATTAGGAAGCATAGTATTAGGAAGTATAGTATAGGATTGCGCACAAATACAATTTCGTTTACCTAAGTTTGACCTTGAAAATTTGCGTTTAAAGAGCAATATTCTACTTATATTTTTTTTTATAAATAAAATTTAACAATTTTCATTTAAGGTGGGATTGAGAGGAACGTAAAGTTAAGATCGTAGTTTTTTAAATTTTTTTTAACAAAACCATTGTTGGCCAAAAAAATAAAGATTGCTTCAGATGATTTTTAGTTTAAATTTTTTGCAAATATTGATCTCAAAAATTTCTTGAAAATTAATTAATAAAAACAAATATGAATTATTTCTAGAATGCCAACTTTTATTGGCTACAATCAACTTTGATGGTCGAAAGTGTGGGTTCTTAAAAAAAATAAGGCATTAGTTGAAAATACAAATCCATGCCCCTAACAAAGTTAAGTAGCGCCCTTTCAAAAAATGTGGGTGCCCGCCCCAAAATAAAAATGTAATGTTTCGCACCCGTCGGGGTCAAAGCCTTTAACTAGCAAGCGTTTACATTCAAATTAATTTTAAATTAAGATCAAGACGCCAAAGGGGCGCGTGCGACAAACAAATAACGGGCAGGCTGCAAGTATTTCCAACGCTAGTAAATAGTCCTGAAAAAAATTAAGTAACGTTTTTGAAATGTTTGAGCACAAAAAAAAACAGAGTACCCAAATAAATTGAATCAAACTTGTTTTCGTTTTTTTATCTCGAGGTCTATTTGAGAAACTTTTATATTTCATGTAGAACACCTTGACAATTTAGGGTCGTATTTTTGTGTGAGGCCCTACAATATTCGGGACAATACGGTATTTTTGATACTATATATACTACACTAATGAATTAAAAACATCATGTGTCAACTTCACTCGCCATTTTACTTTGACTAACTACACTGATTATTACGATA
>JBCFYV010004654.1:0-29676 GCA_039000515.1 Timema cristinae
GATGAATGGTGTGTGGAGAAACAAAAAAAAAATGGGAGGAGAGTTGCCTTTTCAAAGCAATTTGGAGTGGTCCTCCTCCTATTTTTTAAATATGATGCCTCCAGAAACTATTTTGAGTTGTCTTCTCCAACAATATTTTAAAAATATCTTGTCCTTGGATGATATTTGGAAATATCTGCACCTGGAGATTTTTGAAAATTTAATCTTTTTAGAAGAATTTTGCTAGCGATTTCAAAACCTAGTAAACGTGGCATAGCATAGTTATGCTTAGCGTAGCGTATATTAGTGTGTGAATCCACCTTTAGAGTTGCACCCTAAGCCATGTGACCACCAAAGCAGGTTCCACGTCTTACTACCCGTTCTTTCAGATTATACACCTATCTACTAGCTACGCTAATGTAGGGATGAGATGATTAGGGATGAAATATCTAGAATTTAGTTTAGATGTACCCGCATTTTCGTAAAGTGAGAATGGAAAACCATATAGGTAAAACCCTCTCAGAGCACCCGACCGGTATTCAAACCCCGAACTCCCCGTCTATTGGCAGTCTAGTCTGCTGTGGGACTGACACTTTTAGACCATATGGGTTCTCCTGGGCTTAGCTCACTAATTTGGAGTGGTTCTTCACCCAATTTTTGGAAATCAGTTTCTTTTAAAAGAAATTGAGAGTATTCTTCCCTCCAATTTTTTTTTAAAATTTTAATCTTTCAAATGTTATTTGGAAGTGGTCCTTCTTCAAGAAACTTTTGAAATTTGGATAACTTTAAAAGCTATTTCAAATAGTTCTCACCCAGAATTTAAAAAATATATCTTCCCCCATTTTTTATTAAATTGGATGCTTCTAAAAACTTTTTAGATTCCTATTCGACTGAAATTTCCTCGAAAATTAGATGCCTCTGAAAGCTAGTTGATGTGGTCTTCACTAAGCAATAATTTGAAAAATTTAATCTTTCTAGAAGCTACTTGGAATGGTCCTCTTCTTGAATTTTTTTTTTAATAAGATGCTTCTAGAAGATATTTAAAGTGGTCTTTCACCAACAAATCTTTGAAAATTTAATGCTTTCAGAAACTATTTGTAGTGGTTCTCACTTGAAAATTCTTCAAAATGACATGCATCTGGAAATTATAAGTTATTATTGTTATAATTATTAGTTCAACTTACTGTATTTAGAAAATGTAATATAATATTTAGCACCACGTCTTACTACCCATTCGGGTTATACGCTTTAAGTACTAATTACGCTAATGGATTAGGAATTGGGAAGGTTGAATTAGAGGAAGTGAACCCGCATTTGCGTGGCGGGAGAGTGGAAAACCATTTAGGAAAAATCACCCCAGTTCACCTGACCGAGATTCGAAACTCGATCTCCCCGTCCTAAGCAGTCAAGCTCAAACGACAAGCGCGTTAGCCAACTACGCCACTGAGGCGGGTAGTATTTAGAAAATTGGATCTATAAACAATTTAAATTCTAAAAAATTAATGTGGGCGTTGGAAAATAGGAAACAATGAATAGAAAATTTGAATAGCCCTATCGTATTTCCAGTATACCACAGCGTGCTTGTTATTTAAAAATCACTATAGTTTCTTGTCGAATCAAATGGAGATACGACATTAAACGCCGGTAATGTGGCCAAAGCCGGTCCCAAGCCCGGTCGAAAAACACAGAGGGGCGGTAGACAATAATTATAGCCTTAGGAAATTCCTCGGAATTCACCTGAAAACTGAAGACGCTGAAATGGACTGATGGATAACTACAAATTTTGGCAAGGTCAGTTCGGTCATGTTCTCATACAAAGGTAAGATTTTATTCGAATATTATTTATTCAATACTATACGTACTAATTATATTTAGGAAATATCACCCCAGTATACCTACCGGTACTCAAACCCCGATCTTCCAGCCATCAGCAGTCTAGTCTATTGGGAGAGTGACGCCTTATGCTATGTGATCACTGAAGGAGGTACAGTATATGTATATACGTTTGCTTATTTCCATAATAACATATTTAATTAAATTATACGATTAAAACACCATAGTAACAATAACAATGGTAACTGTAAGGTAAATATATATATATATATATTATATATATTGTAATCTATCCATGCTGTTTCTTTACATTTTCTGCTTCCGTTTCTTTCCCTACCACACCCCAAGTATGCGCTCGAAAGATTAAAGGGCTGTAAGAACTTTCGATTATGAAACAATGGAACTAAATAAGAAAAAATAATCTCGTGAAGCCTGTATAATCCACCATTTGGCTTCCCCAATGAAGGTATTTAGGTTATCCTGTCAGTCGTCAAAAAGGAACGTTCGGAAACTTACTGGTTTCTTTATAAGTCTGAGCTATTTTGGTGTTTGTGTAGATCAGGAAATTAGTACAAAGCAAAACTGACATGGTGAGTAATACTCCCAATTTAAAAATATTATGTTTTTTAATGGAATCATTGAAAATTTGGTTAATCTCGCTAATACTAAAGCTAAAATGTACCCAGTAATAATGCCCGTCCAGGATCAACGTATTTTAATTACGCTAAGACAGAAGGAATGAAGAAGGTTGAATACAAAGCAAATGCACTTGCATTTGTGGGACTAGATAGTTGCAAAACATAATCCAATAATTAAAATAATTAGAAAAATTAGTTTAATGATCAATTTTTGATGTGTTATTGATCTATTATAAATATTAGTAAAACGAAGTAAATCAAGTCCTACATGCATACACGATTTTAAAGCTAACAGTAACTAATAAAAAATTACAGTGGATACAAATCAGGATTTTTGTTAAAGTCGTTTATTTGAAAACTCTCTGAATGGCTACCATTCAGAATGGATACAATTCAGGACTTTGTGGGTATTATGATAATGGATACAAATCAGACTTTTTATTTGTGGTGCTTGTTTAGGAAATGTCTGAATGGCTACCATTCAAAATGGATACAATTCAGTCATCTCGACTCTCTCAGCTTCATATTCAATATCAGTGGATTTAAAATATATCTGAGGGAAAGAAAATGTATTTCAAGGGAGGCATAGTTTTTCCCAGGGGGCAATGCCTCATGATCCCCCGGTTCCAACACCCCTTATTACGACCCAGGTTACTATTAACAATTTTACTTTCCACCCAAGATACATTATAGTGTCTCTCCAACCACTTGCCCCGGAGTGCTATCATGTCCCCGACGACTACAACTAGGTCAAACACGGTATATAATATTTATACTTTTTATCCAAAACATTTCAAGCAACTCTAGGCAATGTAGATTATTTTTGAGAAAACTATAGGCCTAGCTAAATTTCTAGAGGTTTTTTCAACACTTTGTCTTATTTACATTTTTAAGGTCATACTTAACGTGTATACAAGGCATACACTTCTAAGCCTTAGTTATATGGAATTCTTTCGGAGCAATGAGAGTGTGTTGAGCCCCCTATCTAACATCTCCCTCCCCCACTCCCTTCCTTGATACATCATGTAAATTACACATAGTTCGCACTCTCTAACCTACCATGTGTAAATGTAAAATGTTATACTCGTATGTTGTTTGCATACCCCTCCCCCTTTCGTATATTTTGAACTCAAAATTAGAATTCACTAAACCTGATACACACATAAGCTTTTAACAGGTCGTCTTTAATTATCTATTTATCTTCGGGCTACCATTCCAACACCATGGTTGAACAAAGTTTTATTTGTATTTCTTTAGTACTACATCTAGCACTACCTTTTCGTCTATATACTTATATAATAATTACTCTAATTAAATAAGGGGGAGGAAGGATCATTTTTAGTGATAATATACCCGCCTTTCAAAGAGGGTGAGAAACTATTTAAGAAAATCCACTCTCAGTGGACCTGACCAGGCTTTGAACCTGCCCGTTATCAGTAGGCATGTATAACAGTAGAGTGACGCCTTAGACCATTCTATCATTGAAGTGGGTTAAAGTTTATTAAAATTAATTTAGTTCGATCCTAATCGACGCCTATAAAACTACCATAAAACTTTTTGCTAAACGAAGATATAGATGTCTGCATACTTATATCAAAATGGCGGAGTATTAAAATACAACCGCTTGAACTGGAATAAAACATCTTGATATTCAAAAAAGTGTGTTAAATATTTTCATTCTCTTGCACCCATGTGGATTATTCGAATATTTAAGGTTCTATTAAATTGTGTTGGTATCATGAGGAAGTTAAAATTGAAAAAAAAAAGTATTCGCTTTTACGTGGAATGCGTGGAAAATATTTCCGGGAAAGTCACCTAGGATATCAAGTCGGGATTAAAACCTGTACTTCCTCATCATTAGAAAATCAGACAAATCTAGAAAGACGTCGTAGCCTACGTGCCCATTGAAACTGGTGTATAATCATTTGAATAAAATGTTAGCGTGTGTTGGAAGGAGGTTGGGTGGTATGATTATTTAGAACCAACCTCAATCGCTGTTAGGCCATACTGCTTAAATTCCTATCTTCTGTGTCGTTTTTTGGAACTAATGTACTTCTATATTATATCTAATCTCATACTCCATTTAACCTTCACCTACAACTACCCTTTAGTTATACCAATAGGAAAGAGCGAAAAGAAAAAAAAAACTTCTTATCTCAAGGTAAATAGGAATGCTCGCTGCTAATTCTCAAAGAGCCTAACACTTTGTGATGAGAGCCTATCAATGAATTACTGTAAGTTTTAGAGGAAAGCTAAATTTAGAGCTTTTTTCATAAATCTTAGTATCGTCGCTTTGCAAATAGCCTATTCTTAAAAACTAGTTGGAAAAAAACTGATGTCCAATTTTAACACTTATTTTTTTCTATTAATAAAACTCAAACTTTAGGGTTGTTAGTGAAAAAGATCCATGTTGAAATATTTGGACCATATTTTGGCGTGAACCATATTTTTAAATAACTCATCTTATAATTCAATATTGCGTAAGAACTCAACGTTCACGTGGCAATTTCTCTCCTAGATTTAACGACCTAGTTGCCCATAAAAATAATGTTTAAACGCTGTGTGGTTGTTTAACTTGGAACTCAAATTTATAGTCCTATTTTAGAAAAAAAACTTTTTTTATGGCCCAACATTATTAATATTTTACTATTTTATTAGTGTTATTTTATAGGATTCGATACTATATATCGTGTAACAACTGCAGAGAATATTACTTGACGTTTGAATACCTTGTACTAGATCTAATAGTTTTCTAGTTATCAAATAGTATTATTTCTATGAAAATTGCACTATAATGGAAGTTCTTTTCTAAATACAAGATGCAATGAAAGATAGTATTTAGTCGCTCTTTGCTATGGGATGTAAAGTTCATGGAGCCGGGATATTCGGCAGACTATTGAAGAGCGACGGAACTACGATAAATAATTTAACTTTATTGACTTTAAAATAACTAGAAAGGTGAAATAAATGAAAATATTAATTCATTTTAAGTTAATCAATCTTTAATATCATAAGAAATTTTACAGTTCTCAATTCCCAATTTCCAGAATTATTTATAAAGTTTGTAATTTTGTCAACTTTTCTTTTCCTTTTAGAAACTTTGATAAATTCTTCAAAATTGTGTTTTACTTTATTTTAATTAAATGTAGCTCAAAACAAATACATAAAATATGTGATAATTTTTCTAGTATTTTACTACATTTTCCAAACGAATTTCTAATATATATATATATATATATATTATATTAAGTAGTATATTTTTGTATTGATAGCGAATAAAAAACATATCCATGGATAGGGGACGTCTGGGAGTTTGTTGTAATGCCTCTTCCAAATAAACGTTTGAAAAAATTGTACACAGATATTATATCATTAAAATAACTCTGCTTGTATTTTAGATCAACTATTTCAAAATATTTAAATAATTGTTGGAACAATTGGAAATTCTTGCGTCAACATCTCTTTTGGTTAAAAGATGACGAGAACAACACAAACATGTTTGTTTTATATGCATTAAGTCTTCAACAACATCATAATTTAATGTAATGGGATGTTTACGTCATCAACATTACTTTTTCTTGAACTTGAAATTTAGTATCATCAGTTGCTACTAGATTTTCCTCAACTTTCGTTTATTTGAATATTGAACCGTTTGGACTTATGATTCAACTTTTTTTTTAAATGTAAATGATTCGATATATTTAGGTTTTGTTAATGCTCTTAAAATTGCTATTGATAAATGGCATATGATACTATATTTTCTTAATCTAGCTTGAAGGCCATATATATTAAAGTTACCGAGAAGTACAAATTAAAAATACTATTCTTCAATAAATATTTTTCAATCAGCACAAGATTTTTAGAAGTGTTATTATGAAAAGAAATATCTTAATGAACCTTGACAGCTGACACATGTTCTTTGTTAGCATACAAGATCAAATTACTACTATTTTTAATTACAAAATTCTCAGTGTTTTTCAGGTTCCTTAGAAGGAGTTCCCATTTTCCCAGACAGTTTAGACTTTACTAGAGAGTAGTGTAGAGGAATTAAATTTAATTTGACATTAAATTGGCTAGTGTAGGCTTATGTAGGTTTTGGTGTATAAAACATGATGATTTTACCAAGATAAATTTAATGGATAAATATATGCATATACAATTTTTTGGTTGAAAAAAGGGTTGGAGATAAGACATTATGTTCGAATCAGTGTGGCCTAGTCTATATAGGCACGCTATTTTAAGAAGTTTTAAAAAATGTATAAGTTAGATTCCCTATAATCTATTTGAAGTGGTCCCCACCCAGAAATTTAAAAGAATGTTGATGTCTTTAGAAGCTATTTAGGTTGTTCCACGCTTGATTCTTTCTCTCTTCTAAACTTAGTAGCCAATAGAGAAAATATCTTAAGTAGTCTTCCACCAATAAATTTTAAATATTGGATGCCATTAGATGCTAATTGGAGTGGCCCTCTAAGGTTATTTCTTTTAAAGATCGGAAGACTTTAGAAGCCATTTAAAGTGTTATTTGATTGGAATTTTATTGAGGTTTAAAATCCTTTAGAAGCGGTTTATAGTGGTTCTTCCCTGATAGTTTTTTTGAAAAGTGAATATTATTAGAAGTTTGATACAAGGCCATCTTTAAGCTTCAAATTAAGCACTTAGTAAAATTTGGGGGGATTGAACCCTCTAAATTTCCCCTTCCTACACTCATGGCACGCTTTAAAACGCCTTAAGAATGGAAACTTTTCCTCGAAAACTTGAAAAACCACGCAATTTTTTATGAAATAAATAGTCACTAATTGAGAAGATATATTATTATGAATCTGGAGACCAATTCGTTATACCTTTATGCTGTTCTCTGAGGACGCCATTTTGGGGAGCGTTTGTATGTAAGGAGCCAACTGATATTATTATTGTTGTAATACCCTTCAGGCCCTGGTGGTGTCCTTTGTGCCTTGCAGCCCTTATGGTTACCATTGTAATTCCTAAGTGTCACTCCCCAATTGAGTTGTACCATGTTTCTTTGTGTGCCGAGCTAAAATGATTTAGCTCGCACAAGTGATTGCCTGTTATGAAATATTAATTACCGACTAGTTTGGCGTCTGTTGGGAATTCTCATGTTCTACCCCTGAACCCCTAGAGTTTTCCGTCGTTTGATTTCTGTCCCCCCCCCCCTTTTTACTCCCTCTTGGCTGGTTGCGCATGCGTGGCCTTCCTGAGGTGCGATTGGCTTATTCTTCCACCCCTCTCTTATCCCTGGTTCTCATCCCTGGCGGTGATTTTTCCGTACTTTCCTTTTTTTTGTACTACGAGTGTCGTGCTGAGAAAAACACCTTGTTTTATTGTGTAGAACCGACTGGCTGACCTACTATAGTTCTATTCGGCTGTGTCTCGAGGATCTTCACCTCTACATCAGGACGCTATGGCGTCCAAAGGAGTGGTATCCTGGGCTCACCTGAGCTAGGCCCCGCCACTGCTGGTTTGCTCACAACATATTTATCTGCTGGTGCACTCTACGCTCTATTGTTTTCCAATAGAAACAATTGGGGTAGAGGATTGTTGGCTACGTTTTCCAATGGCTAATGAACTTGTTTTACTGTAAGGTACCGTACTTGTTTGAAGGAGACATGGTGGAGGTCTAGTTACTTCGCTTAACTCTTGGCGTGCAACCGACTATAGTAATATGGATGTGATATCACCCGACTAACCGAGTGAAGAGTAGCAGCGAACTAGGCCCCTTAGGGCAGTCAGTTCGTTTTGCTAATATGTTTTTCTTGAGTACGCCGTAAGATGGGAATGCCTACCTTTGCTACACCTGCCTGCTAGGGTTGGGTGGTCCGCACACCGATATTGTTAGCCTGGGTTCACCATTGTTTAAGTTTTATGTTGGTTATGTTTTAGCCTTTTTACCTGTTGGATGACTAGTAGACGGCTAGGCCCCATTCGGACAGCTAGTCAGTTTGTTTACACGTGTTTCTTGTATACTCTGTAAGGTGGGAATGCCTACCTTCTCAACACTAGCGTGCTAGGGTTGATGCTACGCCCAGCTGTATTGGTAGTGTGGGTTCACCATAAGTTAAATTTGTGTTAGTTACATGTTAGCTTTTATACCTGTAGGGAACTTACCCATATCAATATGTGGGTGCCTCGACTGAATAAAAATAGTTGCGCTCAAGCGTTGTATTGTTCTCAAGATTTGTTAAATACAATTGTTACTGTGGGGTACGTCTGCCTTCGGCATTAGGGAGTTACTGGAAGTAATTATCAGCCTAATTGGGTTGTCCGGGCCTGTTCTAGGACCCGCCTACTTTATTGCTATTTAGTATTGTTGTAGCCCCTGTTTTGGGAGTTTCGAGTATATGCGACACCGCAGGGCGTCGCTGGTTTGTTACTTTATCTCTTCCATTAGACGAGCGCCTTAAGCCTCGCCCTGGAGGACAGTTACCCTTATATTATGTACTTTCTAATTGTAAACCTTGATATTTAACTCGGTGTTGTATACCACTACCAATGCTGTGGGTCCCCTATTGGGGCGTACTATTTATTAGATTGTGGGGTACAGTTGACTCCCCTGTACTGTGGGCATGACCTTAACGCCGTTTAGCTTGTTTACCTAAACGGGTATACTAGAGTATTTTATTGATTAGCGTCCGCCTTAGGGCATTTTCAGTAAACTGTACTTGTGGCTTTAGCCAATATCTAATATAGTTTGGTTTCTAGGGTACCCCCAGATGCACTAATTGGCTGCTTGCCAGCTGCATTATTCCTTTGTAATCTGTTGAAGAGAACGCCTACGATTCCTTGTGATACGCAAATAATGGACAACCAAAATCCTATGAACATTCCAAATTAGGTTATGTATTATCTAATGTGTTCACATAATAAATTGTTGCTTTCATTGTTATTTGTGTTATGTAAACTTGCACCCCTACCCTTTTAGCTCTATAAGGTAGGATGCATTTGATAATAAAATTATAACTCTCTTGTGCTCACCTCTGTCTATATTATTTTTTGTGGGATAGTAAAGGGGGTAAGTTGCATGTTCACTGTGCAGTTAAATACAGAAGCTGTCTGGCAGTTGTGACGTCACAATATTGGAGATGATCTAGATGCAGGCTCAGAGGTAATAACAACTTTGATAAAACATTATTCTTTGTTTGTATAAAAGAGTACATAACATCTCAAGGATTATAAACATGGGTGTAATAAGAAAATAGACTCTTCACTCCTAGACTACTCATAACATTTCCCCCAGTAAAGATGGAAGACAATATATTTTATCTGAAGCCAGGGTTGCATCTAGGGAAGGGATCCACGGGGCAATTGCCCTGGGACACACATTCCGGGGGCACATTCACCCCCCCCCCCAAATATTAAATTCAATTAGAGTTATTATTGTAAATTGATTGAGGGCCAAGTTTGTTTCGTGACCATGAAGTAGTTTTCGAGCCAATTGAAAATAAACACATCAAATTGTTGTGATAAAATTAACAGTTTGCTTTGAGTTTATTTAAAATGCTTGGTTAGGAAAGAGTGAACTTATTGTTGTATTTGCTAGTTATATCATTTCTATAAATCTTAAACACATTAAACATTTTACTCACACAAACACAACAGATATATAATGAAATAAAGTATTTTGTAAGTCTATTGTTTTAAATGGCAGAAATGTGTGTTCATAATAATGTAAAATACAAAATATTTCACAATATTCTAATGCTGGAATCTCGGAGTTTTATGTCATATAGCAGGATCATATGAAATTATATGACAACGCAGGTGACGAAATTTTAAAATAGAGGATAACTTTTCTACATACATTTCTTAGGTATCTCATTCCAACCGCATTCACCTTGCTCTTGTCTCTCCTGAGAAGTAAGTAGTAAGTCTATTTTATATAATTCACCAGTGATAGTTAATTACTCTATGACATTAGGAAATCAAAATCTCATTGTCCAACTACAAAAATACGCCACCTATCTGTATCTCAAGCTAGTTATATCCAGTCCACCTCATTACACCCTATCTCTATCTTGAGCTAGTTCTATCCAGTCCCCCCCTGGGGACGGGGTTTAGAATAGTCCCGCAGTAACCCCTGCTTGTCGTAAGAAGCGACTAAAAGGGGAGGCTTCTGTGCAGGACGTACCTCGTGTGGGACAAACCTATCCTATATATTTCCTTTCACGTCATTTTCTTCTTCCTTCACTTTCTCCCTTTTTTCCCCCTTCCCCCTTCGCTTTATCTACCCTTACCTTTTTCTTCCTTTCCCCCACCGTTCATCCTGCACAGAGGCCTTTGGCCTTTCCGTTGACGACCTTGGCAACTAACCCGGCTCTTCTTTGTTTATTATTGGATACCACTGCCTTGAGCTCCTAAATGAAAGTGCGCCGGTTGCAATATTTTAGTAGAAGGGCCTTAGGGATGACAATAACCGGGTACCCTACTTTGAGAAAAGATCGGTTGCGTTCATGAGGGCCCGGACGTAAAATTGGCACTATCCTACACCCACTTGCTGCGACGACCTCTCTCTCGGCGATGCTCTATGCGAAGGTTGTCATGTCTAGCGTCGTATAGAGCCTCTCGTCGGACAGTTAACAGGGCCATATGTGGTAGAACCAACTTGGATCACCCTGGGTCTACGATCCGAGTATTGTGTAGGTTGTCCCCAATTATGGCATGGCCGACAACATTGTCGCCGCTGGCAACGTACTGCCAAACACTGCTGGCAACTGTCTGCCCGGCCCCTCGCAGGGTCGTAATATAGATAAGAGGCGGAAACGGGTAAGGCCGTCCAGCCCTTTAATTGAAAAAATCCAGGAAGTGGTGAGGCCCCAGCCCCGCTTCCTGGTAATATCTCGAATAGAAGAAAATGAGAACATCAGGCGTGTCAGCCCATTTGTCCTCGAAAGAGTGATTAGTGGAGCTGCCGAGTCTGGGTTTCAATTAGAAAACTGCGCGATGGCACAATAATGATCCAGACCGAAAATGACCTTCAGACAGCGAAAATAATGGCAATAACTACCATACCTTTGAGCCCCGCGAATCATTTAAAGGTGAAGGTGGAACCGCACAGGTTCCTCAATGTTTGCAAGGGAGTGGTCACTTTCTATGACCTCGACTGCGTAAGCATTGAGGACATCTGTGAGGAGCTTTCCCCCAACATGTCACCGAAGTATATAGGATCACCATCAAAAGGAACGATGTATTGAGAACACCGACAGTTATATTCTTACATTTGCCACTCCTTTCTTACCAAAGGAGGTCCGAGCTGGCTTCCACGTGCTCAGGGTCCGGCCGTATGTCCCCAACCCTCGGCGCTGTTTTCAGTGCCAGGAGTTTGGGCATACGAAGCTGCGATGCTGTGGTAACCAACCTGTGCAGATTGTGGACAGGAGGCTCATGAACAACCATGCGAGTCTCCTAAATTCTGCATTAATTGCAAGGGTCCTCATTCTGCCTGGTCTCGGTCCTGTCCGAATTGGAAGGTAGAGAAAAGAGTCCTGGAGATCCAAATAGAAAGGAAGATCCCTTATGCCCAGGCACGCAAAGAGTATACTGCATTGCAAGCTCCGGTATTTCAAAGTTCCTACAGCCAAATTGTCACCCAAAATATAAATTGCCCTAACTGCCACTGCGCAGTTAATATTGCAAAGACTCCTACAAGACCTGTGCCACTCATCTCTATTCGAGACAAACAAAAACAGCCGGCATCATCTGTGGTGATGCAGAAAATAATACAAGTGGCGACACCCTCACAAAAGTCGCCACCACCACCTGTACCCCCGAGGAGACCAACTCTGGGAACACCCCCGAGCCCCCCTCTGGGAACACCCCCGAGCCCCCCTCGGGAACTCCCCCGAGCCCTCCCTGGGGAACTCCCCGATCCCTCCTCGGGGAACTCCCCCGAGCCCTCCTCGGGAAACTACCCCGAGCCCTCCACGGGGAAATAAATTGCGTGCGGCCACTGTTGAGTCGCTCACCCTCGCCTCTGGGCCTCCAGAGGCCGGGATGAGTGGTGAAACAGGTGAGGCCGCCAAGGCGAGTCCCACTGGTGCCTTGAAGAAGGACCAGCGAGAGACCGCCGAAAAGAATTATATGAAAAAAGCGTCGAAGGCCTTAACAAAGCCTTCGCGCAAGGATCCAACTTCCCAGTCTCTCCAAAATAAACCGAAGCCTCTCCTGAAGCGGGAGGTCCAGGAGAGACTGGGAAAGGCAAGAGGACCTAAAAAGGCCCTGAACCAATTTTTATTATTAAGGGATAGTGACATGGATTGCGAGGATAACTAAATATTATATTAACTAAGTATGACGCTACTACAATGGAATTGTAGGGGTTTCTATGCTCGTGTAGATGAAATTAAACAAAAATTTCTTCCCTGCATCCTTCCATCTTGTGTTTGCAGGCGACCCACTTCCGCCCAAATGACAACCCGATGCTTCGTGGGTACGATGTGTATCGTACCGACAAGCCTTTCTTTGATCGGGCTAGCGGAGGTGTGGCTATATTCGCACGAAGCAATATATATCACACAAATATTAATATCGTTTCTGATCTCCAAGTGATTGCTGTCAGAGTCTCCCTCCCTTTGGAGGTAACAATATGTTGCATCTACCTCCCAACGGGAGAGCGTGTTCCTAAGAGGACCCTAGAGGCCCTCTTTATACAACTTCCCGCCCCCTATATCATCTTGGGGGACTTTAATGCGCATAACCTGATGTGGGGTCCAATATTACTGACGCACGTGGGAGGATGGTAGAGGATATTCTTGTCTCGGGAAACCTGGTGTTAATGAACACCGGACCCAGACACACTTCTCTACCTTTAATGGTGTATCCTCTGCCATCGACCTAACATTTTGTAGTCCCGGGATCACTGCCCACTTCCTTTGGGAGGTCCACTCGGACCTATGTGGCAGTGATCATTATTCCATTCTGCTCTCACCACTTGAAGATCCTCCCAGTACAGCGCGGATACCCCAATGGGTGCTAAAACGTGCTGACTGGGATCGATTCTGCGAGATCGCTGTATTTGGTGAATCCCAACATCCTGACGTCGATATTAAGGCTGGGCATTTTACTTCGACGGTCATCGCGGCGGCGAGTGCTTCTATCCCTAAATCCTCGCCAAATCCGCGCCACCGTCCTGTTCCCTGTGGAACGAGAAGTGTCGGTTGGCTGTTTCTGATCGTCGAAGGGCCCTTCGCCTCTTTCATCGACGTCCAACTTTGGAGAATCTGGAAACATTCCGGATTCTACGTGCTCGAGCTCGCCGTGTTATTCGAGAAAGCAGAAGAGATTCTTGGAGACAGTTTATTTCTACCCTTACAATTACCACTCCCACAACTAAGGTTTGGGACATAAACGTAAATTAAGTGGTAACAAAAATTCCATTAATAGTATACCTGCCCTCATGTCTAACGGTTCGCTTGTCTCCTTCCCTGTGGAGGTCGCTAATGTATTGGGCTCGATGTTCGCCGCTATTTCTAGCACTGCGAGCTACTCTAACGAGTTCGCGGTGCATAAGCGCAGCATCGAGCGCCTTACTATTGATTTTGGCCAAAGTCGGGCGGAGGATTATAACTCCCCCTTTAGTAAAGAGGAACTTACCTATGCCCTGTCCCAGGCGGGCAATACAACTTCTGGCCCGGATGGTATCCATTACGAAATGTTGCGCCATCTGTCCCCTGCTGGACGGGCGTTCCTCTTAGACCTCTACAATTGTGTTTGGGAATCTCGTCAATTCCCAACACTATGGAGGCAAGCAACCGTTATCCCAATATATAAAAGTGGCAAGGATAAATTAGAGCCAACTAGTTATAGACCGATAGCCTTAACTAGTTGTGTATGCAAAATATTAGAGATAATGATCAATAAAAGATTTATATGGTATCTAGAATCCCGCAATCTACTATCCAATATGCAATGTGGCTTTCGCCGTAACCGATCCACGGTGGATCACCTTGTTCGCCTTGAGACAGCAGCTCGTGACGCTTTCCTCCATAAACAGCACCTCTTGGCTGTCTTCTTTGATTTGGAGAAGGCTTACGACACCACCTGGCGGTACGGCATTTTAAAAACCCTGTTTAATTGGGGGTTCCGGGGAACCTCCCTATTTTTATATCTAATTTTATGTCTGATAGACACTTCCGGGTAAGGTTAAACAACACTTTATCCGATGATTTTATTCAAGAAAATGGGGTGCCTCAGGGTAGTATTTTAAGCACTACGTTATTCGCTATCGCGATAAATAGCATCGTGGACAACGTGCACGTACCTGTCCGTTCATGTCTTTTTGTGGATGACTACGCAATTTATTGCAGTTCATCAAGTCTCCACAGGGCTGAACGACAGATACAACTCGCTGTAAACAATCTATGGTTGTGGGCATCTCGTAATGGCTTTCAGTTTCTCTGCGGCCAAGACGACTGTCGTCCACTTCCATAGATTACGTGGAATACAGCCAGTCCCCAATATTTTAATGAACAACGTTGTTTTACCTGTCTCCGAGACCGTAAGGTTCCTGGGACTTTTATTCGATTTTAAACTAACTTGGATCCCCCACATCAAAGACCTGAAAGCGAGGTGTATTAAAGCTTTGAATTTACTTAAAGCTGTGAGTGGTCGCTCTTGGGGTGCTGATAGGGAAACCTTGATGCGTCTCTATAGAGCCTTGGTGAGATCAAAACTTGATTACGGCAGTTTTGTATATGGTTCCGCTAGACCCTCGGCGTTAAAGATGCTCGATAGCGTCCACCATGCTGGCATTCGACTGGCTACTGGTGCTTTTCTACCAGTCCAGTCGTCAGCATCTGTGCGACGCCGGTGAGCCCCCTCTTTCATACCGGCGGTCTTACCTCCTGGCATCTTACGTGTCGAAATTGCATTGCATGCCAAATAATGTTGCTTACCGCCCTGTATTTCATCCCCCTAACCGTGTCTTGTATGAAACTAAATGGCGTAGTACAAGGCCGGTTGGGATCCGGATGCTATCTGTTTTCGACACGTGTGGGATAGTCCTGCCAAAGGCTATCCCCACATCACCAGGTCGAGTTTCTCCCTGGAAAATACGCCCTCCGAAATGCCATTTTGTCTTGCCAATTCCCTAAAGCTACCACCCCAAACTTTGTATATGAGAGGACTTTTAATGAGCTCCTCTCCACTCGCTTTCACGGATTTGAGCGCATCTACACTGATGGCTCTAAATCTGGAGTCTCCGTGGGATGTGCTTTTGTTGTGGAAGGATCCAATTTTAAATTTGGTTTACCTAATGGAACCAGTGTTTTTACAGCTGAATTATATGCCATTTTTAAATCTTTGTGTTTTGTATACCGAAGTAGTCACCGTTCTGTCCTCATCTGCACGGATTCCATGAGTGCTCTGTTGGCATTGTCCACTCTCTACTCGTGGAATCCTCTCGTGCAGATGATTCACGAACAAATTTTAAAAATTGATTCATTAAGCACCCGGCTCGCCTTTTGCTGGATTCCTGGTCACGCTGGTCTTCCAGGGAATGAACTGGCGGACCAGGCAGCCAAAAGGAGGCAGCGAGCTTGCCTCCGGAGGCGAGTCTGGTGTCATGTTTTTAGATCTTAAGGGTTATGTTCGGCGTGGAGTGTTACGCACCTGGCACGAGCAGTGGGTTTCGACCCCTGCTCAGAACAAGCTGCGGTCCATCAGGGACGGTGTGTCGCGATGGCCCTCTTCTATACGAAAGTCTAGGAGAGAGGAGGTCATCGTGACGAGACTCCGCGTCGGGCATACATTTCTAACCCACGGATTTTTACTCAGAGGGGATCCACCTCCAGTGTGTGAATTTTGCGATGCTCCCCTTAGTGTGCACCACATTTGGTGGAGTGTCGCAGATATGCCCCTATTCGCCTGGCCCTTGATTTTAAAGGTGACCTTCGTTTTTTATTACGCGACAGCGCTGAAGGAGTTATTTGTTTACTCCATTTTATACGCCAGGCGAATCTTTTTAGTGCCATTTGAGTCACTTTTATAAAGTGGCTCATCTGGATTTTATCTCATATTGAGACCTTTTTAACATTTTAGTATACTTTAATGTGTTTGTCTTGTCGTTTTATCCATTTTAACAAACTTTAATAAATTAATTATTTTAACATGTTAGTTTTGTCTTTTTAACTAATATATTGTTTTAATATGTTTTTTTGTTTTTTATTAGAGTGATACACCTGTGTTTTTTTTAGCAGGTGTTTCACTCAATTGTACTTTGAGCCCATTTGAGCACTCCTATGGAGTGTCTCAGGTGGTGAATGATTATATCTCCCCTATCGGGATTTTATTATGTTTTAAATATATTTCAAGGCCCTAATGACCTCGATGTGTCGATGGGCCTCATAAACCACAATAATAATATATAATAATAATAATAATAATAAATCTATCCAGTCCACCCCATTACACCCTATTTCTATCTCGAGCTAGTTATATCCAGTCCACCTCATTACACCCTATCTCTATCTTGAGATAGTTCTATCCAGTCCACCCCATTACAACCTATCTCTATCTTTAGCTAGTTCTATTCAGTCCACCTCATTACATTCTATTTCTTGATGGTCCACTCTAATGTTATCCCTCCATCATCATGAATCACATTATGAGAATAAATAATGTCCTATTGAGTGACGTCATAAAAGTCAAAGTGGAAGGGAAAAGGCGACCAGGAAGACTGAAAATGTAACTTATTGATGACATCAAATAAGGAAATAAGATAAGAGTTTCAGGATATAACAACTTAGTTGGAAGTGACTTAATTCATTCAAATAATATAATTTTCTTTTTTTCTTACCTTTGTCCTGTAATTCATAGATAGGTTAGTCACGTAAATAATCATTTTTAATAATATTTACTATTACTATAGTGAGTGAGTCTAGTTAATTATAACCATCATAACCTTAACCATTAAATATATTTTTACGTTACCTCTTTCCAACAAAATTCAAACTTGTTTAACACTAGTTAAATTTAACTAACTTAAACTTATAGAGCTTACAAATTTATTTTTCCTAAACTAGATGAAAACCAATTATTTCTTAGGGTCCTGTCATCAGCGCTATACCGGATTTTCACATTCATGTATATTAATTTAATTATAGAATTATTGTAATAATACTTTCAATGATGTATCAATTAAAGACAGAACGAGGTATAATGGATGGCATTGTAAATACATAACTGTAAGGAGCTGGCACTTAACAGGTACTAATATAACTATAAGCGGAAATATACATTTATAAGATTTGCAATTTACTAAAGTAATGGAAAATGGTACAAATATAAATCAGTCAGGCTTACACCTCTCTCTGATTCCCCTGTCACCCCTATCGCGCAGCACTAATACCGGCAGTAGGTTTAAGGTAATTCGACCATCAACATTTTATTGCACAACTTAAACACGTGTATTATTATAAGATATAAATACTGATTCAATGATTTCAACACATTACAGTTCATGAGTATAAACGGGCTTGACTTGCTTTTAAATGATTTTATATACCACTGTGAAGGCAAAGTATTTAATGTATGGGCTAATATTTTGTATAATTATAAGAAGCTTACATAATGAAATGTTTATACTATAATAAATACAAATAATTTTTAATGTACAAATAGTTTAAAAGGGGTAAAAATTAAATCATTTTTAATCATACTAGTATAATATAAAGTATTATTTTTACACCCCGATAATTTGATTTACTCTCATTTTGTAATACACAATGTCGTTTTTAAGAATTAATTCGTTTGAGTTTTTGTTTAGCTCTGTTAATTAAATTTATTCATGGACCAAATTAATCATTGCAAAAAATGAGAAAAAAAGTATTGTTTTAACTTTACCAATTTATAGAAATAACACCGACTAGCTAAACAAAATGTCCGCCTGATCCAGACAGTGTCGGATAACCAAACTAATGAGTAATGACTCACTCAAGTAAAAGTAAGCTGGAGAGGGTAGAATAAGTGACATTGATTCCTTCTATCTAACATTTCTCTTCTCTTTTCTTCCTTCCGATTGTCATTTTGAGCTTTATAATTATTATACTATATCACTTTTGTGTTTGATTTACTATTTCTTTAAATATTAAATACTTCATGAATGTATGAGTTTCACTTGTCTTACTGGCTTTAGATTAAATATTAAAAATTGTATAAACAATGAAACATTGCTGAAAATATAGGGTTACAAGATCTTATGTTTTTAATAATAACATTGCTGTAAGGTAGTGCACTTTAGTAGCCTACATAGTAATCTTGCAAGGTTTTTCTTATCACCACGTCTTACTACGCGTTAGGGTTATACGCCTGAGTATTAATTACGCCAATGGATTAGGAATAACTGTTGTTATATTTTAGAGGAAATGAACCCGCATTTACGTGGAAATCTATTTTGTAAAAGCCACTACAGTTCACCCGACCAAGATTCAAACCTCGAGCTCCCTTTCCTCGACAATCTTTCTCAACATACAACTTGTGCGTTAGCCAACTAAGCCACCGAGGCGGGTCGCGTCTTACTACCCGTTCGCTTTATAATCTTTATGATTGTTTAATGGACTGCGACGAGAACCTAAAGGCTCCGGTCGTCGGGAAAGGGAGGTATTTGTTTGCATTATGCTTCTTTAAGTATATATTTAATAATTTTTAATAATCAAGATTTTAATTTATAGTAATTTTATTATTAATAATATTGCTAATTTATACAAATATATTAATTAATAATCATAATAATAAAAAGTCTTTGTAAAAAAAACATAAAAATGTAATAATAAATCATTGACTCAATAGAAATAAATAAAAATATAAGACCTATATTTGCATAAAATGTTTTAGAAAAAATGTGTATTTTCATATAAATAATTGGTTATCAATTCATTATCTTACTAAACTCAGTAATATAATTACTGGGGCATTATTGTTTCAAGCTGCCCTGATTTTCTGCACATTAGAACTAAGGTAGGTGTTTGTCATTCTTCACAATATTAATGTGTGAATTTCAATGCATTTGATTATTTTAATGCTAGGATGGGGGGGGGGGGGGATCATCCCCATCACCAACCCCAATTCCAGAATTTAACCCCTGCAAGAACCTGACCAACATAGTTTATATAGCAGTGGTCGTGTGAATACAGAGTAATGGTGATCATGTCGCTCTACTGCTGGTGTCATGGTGAATGGCTTTGATCAATTTCTTGGTGATGATAGCTCGTCACGTTAAGTAGAGTGAACCACCGTTTCGGGGAAATATTGCATTGAAGGAACCGAGTATAATACAATTCTAAACATTTTTCTGCGCTCAACATTTATAACATTTTACTAAATTATGAATGTTAGTTTAAAAATATCTATCAAAATTTACAGATGCAGATCACATGACTTGACGTAAGAGTATTAAAATGGTTTTAGTAACGGTTAAATAATGTTCTTCCTTTCAGAATCCCACTATACTGTAAACAAAGCGTAACAAACATGTGTTGTGTTGAGAGAAATAGTGGTTAAATGGCAGGTATATGTTATATGCATACATATTCATTTAAATTAGTTAATAAATTACAACCAGACTAGGAATCGAGCCCGCGGCCTTAAGAAAACTATGAGGGAAGAGTGTATTATGCCACCCATGTAACCCTTACCAATACCGGTGCATATGGGTGGTCATATTGTCTAAGGTATCAATAGACTGTACTGCCGTTGACTGGAAGGTCAAAGTTCCAATCTCAGCTCCATTCGGCAGGGGTAGATTTTCAAATGCGATTTGTCACAGTCTTCTCTCTCCACCCTAATTTAGGTGAACTGTCTATAAAAAAAATACTGTCCTCACCGCTACTCTATAGATTAATAACCCTTGTTTTAAAGTATCAATGATAAAAACAATCAAGGAGCACCAATACAAAACTCACATATATCATTATTATGTATATTATAATTAACACAATCATTTTACAAGCAAAATACAAACACTCCTGTTAAAGCACTTTTTTTACAAAGCAAACATTTTCTAGTGTACATACTTTTACAATAAAATACATTAAAACATATCATAAGTCTCCGCTAGTGCATTTTATTTTCTTAATTATTTTGGTCACAAAATATAGGTTTCATTCTCTCAACTATAAATAGAAAACAATGTCCCAAAATAATGAATATTCAACCAAATTTGTAGGTTTAATGACTATCATACTATTTTTTTTATTTTACCAAATATAAAAATATTTTAAATTTATTTTCCAGTTTCATAGCTATTGATACTAGTTATTTCATCGTGTATAAGTTAGCTTAAACGTAAACAACAATAGACAATTGACTACCTCTACCTTTAGTGACGTCACGGCCACATAGTTTATTGGTTGAGTACAGCTCAAACGTTGTGGGTACAAATGACGTCGCAATAAAAGTAAAATGCTTGTTTCATCCTATATGGATTCGTAGGTGTAACCTCAAAGCGGTAACTTTATGAAATTAATTTTTTGACTTATTCGTATGAGTTTATTTATCATGTAATTAAGTAATATGTACTACAAGTGTATAAAAATCATCTCCTACCGAGGACCAATTGTTTGCACACATTATGTTGTGGGTGTTTACCTAAATCAAAAGACAATATAATGTCATTACTTGCACTGATATTAGACCATTTGGTAGAGAACGTGTTTTGAATAAGCTTCCTGAGCCTGCAGCAACTGCTGAGAAAAGCCCAAACTTCGAAGATGATCTTGACCAGGCTCATACTCCTCCTTTTACAATGGAAAAGGTTTTAATGACAATGCTAAGTAAGTGAACTGCACAAGGGTCCAAAAGCAAGGGCATCAAAAAGGACAAATTTATTTGTAGAACCGGGCTGCAGTATTGGTTTTGAGGAGTACAAAAAATCAATAAATGTCAAGACTTTTGGTACCTCCACAGTGGCTGGTAATAAAAAAAAACCAAAGTAAAAAAAACTTCCACTGGTGATATTCCATCTAGCTCTAATGCTGACGACTCCGATATGTCGTCCGATGTAGAACCATTTATGAATGTTTCTATTTTGTCATCTGATTCAAGACCTAGTATTTTACCAGTAAAATTAACTTCCGGGGTACATGTTCAACATTTATTGAAGAAGATTAAGAAACATTTTGTTGGACAGGTGAGAGAACAAATTCCAACTGGGTTCATAGTTAAATTTACCATAGATACTCTCGGTGGTTTTATTTGGCCATATATTGAAGACCGTGATGATATTGAAGAATAAGATATCATTCAAGAACCGCCAGAGCCCACAGCCAACAATAGTGACATTATGAATTTTAACATAGCATTTGCTGGTTTGAACTTGGATTAAGGATTGACAGTGAAATGAGAACATCTTGCATATAGATTAGAGTGTGAATATTATAATTTTAAGAAAACGGGAAAAAAATCTACCCAAAAAGTTTTTTATATTACATTATGTTTAATAAAACAGTTTGTGGAAAATCAGGTAAGTCGCTCAATTTTCTTGATCCTGATCAATTTATTTTTAAATCAAAATATATATATATATATATATATATTATATATATATAGGTCAATTATAGCAAAATGTTCATCAAATTCACTTCTATTCAGCTATTTACTAAACAAAGTCTTAACTGAAATAGTGTGTCAGTCGCAATGCTTTTAAATATGTGTTCAAAGTACCTACGGGGTTACTTTGAAAAGGCGTACAAAATTATTATCAGGTAAAAATTGACATGTCCATTTTTTTAATTAATAATATATTGATAGATTAAACTTGTCCTATGGTTTTAAAAATACAACCATGATTGTACACGGCTTAGTTTAGAAAATATTCGACAAATATGGTATTTTCTGTAACAAAGCATCCACATTTGACAGTATTTGATTATCTATCCGTAATTAAATTAATCGGTGCTATGAATTTTGGAAATTGGAAATTATTTTTTGTCTACTATTGCAATATTATACCATTTTACTCTTTTTTGTATGTGTGTTGGTTTCTACTTTACTGTAAAAAATGTGTTTATTGGAGTTGGGGGTGGAACTACTCAAAATAACATTAAAAATAGTTTAATTTTAACCCTTAACGTATTTTACTAGCAGTTTCGATCATGCAACATCAATACAATGACAAGAAAAGTTGTCACTTGGTTTTCTTACTCATACTACAATGATAGTACATAAAACTTGGCTTATTTATTCATAATAATTAAAGTTAAGATTTTTTCTTTGCTTATTAGGTGCTTTATTTAGTTGCATGAATATATAAAATAGCTTTAAATAGTAGATATTTTCTGGTGAAGTTTCAATGGCCTCACCTCCAGCGTGTAAGTGTTTACCATTTTCATAAATTCAAATAACTCTTATATCTAAGGTGTGTCCAACCATAAGAATGCTAGCGAATACATTAAATATCAATCAATTTTTAGCTGAAAATATGTGACTGGGGGGTATTAAACCCCAAATTATAATTATTCCATAAAACAATTATCTTTGGAAGTGTGTTCATCGCAAACAATTTTAGCAAATAAATCCCATATACATCATTATTTAATGAGTAATTGCACCTGTGGGACAAAACCCTTTAAAAGTCAAATTTTCTTAGACACCTATTTCTATTGAAAGTGTGTCCACCCTAAATGATTTTAGCAAAGAAAACCCTACCACTTCATTTTTAGGATGAAATGTGCACTCGGGAAACCCCCCCCCCCCCCTTGACCACACCCAATCCCATATTTAGATTATTCTCAAAAACACTTTTATATTTAAAGTATTTCCAAACCAGACAATTTAACTAAGAAATCACATCTTCATAATTTTCAAACGTGTTGTGCCCTGGGGGTGGAAATCCCACTTATTAAAGTGAAAGAATTTCTCTCACCAAAACATTTCAGAATGACGGTTCACCTATTTAATTAATTATTATTATTATTATTGTTTAACGGCCCATCGACACATCTAGGTCATTAGGGCCTTGAAATATATTAAAAACATAATAAGATCCCCATAGGGGAAAGAGATAAAACATTCACCATCTGAGACACTCCATAGGAGTGCTCAATTGGACTCTTGGTATAAATTAAGTGATACACCTGCTAAAAAAAAACCACAAGTGTATCACTCCAATAAAAAGACAAAACAAACATATTAAAATATAACACGTTAAAAAGACAAAACATGTTAAAATGATAATACGTTAAAAAGACAAAACAACATGTTAAATTGTAATAAAACCGTTAAAAAGATCTCAATATGAGATAATATCCAAAAGAGCCACTTTATAAAAGTGACTCAAATGGCATTAAAAAGATCCGCCTGGCGTATAAAACGGAGTAAACAAATAACTCCATCCGCACTATCGCGTAATAAAAAACGTAAGTCACCTTTAAAATCAAGAGCCAGACGGATAGGGGCTAGTTTGCGACACTCCACCAAAATGTGATGCACACTAAGGGGAGTATCACAAAACTCACACACTGGAGGTGGATCCCCTCTTAGTAAAAAACTATGGGTCAATGAAGTATGCACGACGCGGAGTCTCGTCACGATGACCTCCTCTCTTCTAGACTTTCGTATAGAAGAGGGCCATCGCGACACACCGTCCCTGATGGACCGCAGCTTGTTCTGAGCAGGGGTCGAGACCCACTGCTCGTGCCAGGTGCGTAAGACTCCACGCCGAACATAACCCTTTAGATCTAAAAACATGACACCCAAACTCGCCTCCGGAGGCATACGTGCTGCCTCCTTGGCAGCCTGGTCCGCCAGTTCATTTCCTGGAAGACCAGCGTGACCAGGAATCCAGCAAAAGGCGAGCCGGGTGCTTAATGAATCAATTTTTAAAATTTGTTCGTGAATCATCTGCACGAGAGGATTCCACGAGTAGAGAGTGGACAATGCCAACAGAGCACTCATGGAATCCGTGCAGATGAGGACAGAACGGTGACTACTTCGGTAAACAAAACACAAAGATTTAAAAATGGCATATAATTCAGCTGTAAAAACACTGGTTTAATTAGGTAAACCAAATTTAAAATTGGATCCTTCCACAACAAAAGCACATCCCACGGAGACTCCAGATTTAGAGCCATCAGTGTAGATGCGCTCAAATCCGTGAAAGCGAGTGGAGAGGAGCTCATTAAAAGTCCTCTCATATACAAAGTTTGGGGTGGTCGCTTTAGGGAACTTGGCAAGATCAAAATGGCATTTCGGAGGGCGTATTTTCCAGGGAGAAACTCGACCTGGTGATGTGGGGATAGCCTTTGGCAGGACTATCCCACACGTGTCGAAAACAGATAGCATCCGGATCCCAACCGGCCTTGTACTACGCCATTTAGTTTCATACAAGACACGGTTAGGGGGATGAAATACAGGGCGGTAAGCAACATTATTTGGCATGCAATGCAGTTTCGACACGTAAGATGCCAGGAGGTAAGACCGCCGGTAAGAAAGAGGTGGGTCACCGGCGTCAGCACAGATGCTGACGACTGGACTGGTACGAAAAGCACCAGTAGCCAGTCGAATACCAGCATGGTGGACGCTATCGAGCATCTTTAACGCCGAGGGTCTAGCGGAACCATATACAAAACTGCCGTAATCAAGTTTTGATCTCACCAAGGCTCTATAGAGACGCATCAAGGTTTCCCTATCAGCTCCCCAAGAGCGATCACTCACAACTTTAAGTAAATTCAAAGCTTTAATACACCTCGCTTTCAGGTCTTTGATGTGGGGGATCCAAGTTAGTTTAAAATCGAATAAAAGTCCCAGGAACCTTACGGTCTCGGAGACAGGTAAAACAACGTTGTTCATTAAAATATTGGGGGCTGGCTGTATTCCACGTAATCTATGGAAGTGGACGACAGTCGTCTTGGCCGCAGAGAAACGAAAGCCATTACGAGATGCCCACAACCATAGATTGTTTACAGCGAGTTGTATCTGTCGTTCAGCCCTGTGGAGACTTGATGAACTGCAATAAATTGCGTAGTCATCCACAAAAAGACATGAACGGACAGGTACGTGCACGTTGTCCACGATGCTATTTATCGCGATAGCGAATAACGTAGTGCTTAAAATACTACCCTGAGGCACCCCATTTTCTTGAATAAAATCATCGGATGAGGTGTTGTTTAACCTTACCCGGAAGTGTCTATCAGACATAAAATTAGATATAAAAATAGGGAGGTTCCCCCGGAACCCCCAATTAAACATGGTTTTTAAAATGCCGTAACGCCAGGTGGTGTCGTAAGCCTTCTCCAAATTAAAAAAGACAGCCAAGAGGTTCTGTTTATGGAGGAAAGCGTCACGAGCTGCTGTCTCAAGGCGAACAAGGTGATCCACCGTGGATCGGTTACGGCGAAAGCCACATTGCATATTGGATAGTAGATTGCGGGATTCTAGATACCATATAAATCTTTTATTGATCATTTTCTCTAATATTTTGCATACACAACTAGTTAAGGCTATCGGTCTATAACTAGTTGGCTCTAATTTATCCTTGCCACTTTTATATATTGGGATAACGGTTGCTTGCCTCCACAGTGTTGGGAATTGACGAGATTCCCAAACACAATTGTAGAGGTCTAAGAGGAACGCCCGTCCAGCAGGGGACAGTTGGCGCAACATTTCGTAATGGATATCATCCGGGCCAGAAGTTGTATTGCCCGCCTGGGACAGGGCATAGTTAAGTTCCTCTTTAGTAAAGGGGAGTTATAATCCTCCCCCCGACTTTGGCCAAAATCAATAGTAAGGCGCTCGATGCTGCGCTTATGCACCACGAACTCGTTCGAGTAGCTCGCAGTGCTAGAAATAGCGGCGAACATCGAGCCCAATACATTGGCGACCTCCATAGGGGAGGAGACAAGTGAACCGTTAGACATGAGTGCGGGTATATTATAAATGGTATTTTTGCTACTACGTACTTTACGAATGTGATCCCAAACCTTGGTTGTGGGAGTGGAAATAGTAAGGGTAGAAATAAACTGTCTCCAAGACTCTCTTCTGCTTTCTCGAAAGCGGAATGACCCCAGATTCTCCGAAGTAGGACGTCGATTAAAGATACCTAGGGCTCTTCGACGGTTATAAATAGTCAGCCGGCACTTCTCGTTCCACCAGGGAACAGGACGGTGGCGCAGGTTTGGCGAGGATTTAGGGATGGATGCCCTCGCCGCCGTTATGACCGTCGAAGTAAATTGCCCAGCCTTAACATCGACGTCGGGAGAATGGGGTTCGTCGAATACGGCGAGCTCGCGGAATTTATCCCAGTTAGCACGTTTAAGAACCCATTGGGGTAACCGTACTGTACTGGGAGGATCTTGGATTTTTGAAAGCAGAATGGGAAAGTGATCGCTGCCACATAGGTCCGAGTGAACCTCCCAAAGGTAGTGAGCAGCAATCCCGGGGCTACATAGGGCTAGGTCGATGGCAGAGGATACACCATTAAAGGTGGAGAAGTGTACCTGGGTCCCGGTGTTCATTAACACCAGGTTTCCCGAGACAAGAATATCCTCTACCATCCTCCCGCGGGCGTCTGTAAAATTAGACCCCCACACCAGGTTATGCGCGTTAAAGTCCCCCAGGATGATATAGGGGGCGGGAAGTTGTATAAAGAGGGCCTCTAGTGTCCTCTTGGAAACACGTTCACCTGGCGGGAGGTAGATGCAGCATACGGTTACCACCATAAGAAGGGAGACTCTGACAGCAATCACTTGGAGATCAGAAACAATATTAATATTCTTATGATATATAGTACTTCGTGCGAATATAGCCACACCTCCGCTAGCCCGATCAAAGAAAGGCTTGTCGGTACGATACACATCGTACCCACGAAGCATCGGGTTGTCAGTTGGGCGGAAGTGGGTCTCCTGCAAGCACAAGATGGAAGGATGCAGGGAAGAAATTATTAGTTTGATTTCCTCTACACGAGCATAGAAACCCCTACAATTCCATTGTAGTAGCGACATAAGTTATTAGTATGAAATTTAATTATCCTCGCAATCCATTTCACTATCCTTTAAGAATAAAAATTTGTTGAGGCCCTTTTTAGGCCCTCTTGCCTTTCCCAGTCTCTCCTGTACCTCTCGCTTCAGGAGAGGCTTCGGCTTATTTTGGAGAGACTGGGTAGTCGGATCCTTGTTCGAAGGCTTTAAGGCCTTCGACGCTTTTTTAATAAAAAAAATTTCGGCAGTCTCTCGCTGGTCCTTCTTCAAGGCACCAGTGGGACTCGCCTTAGCGGCCTCACCTGTTCCGCAACTCGTCCCCACCTCCGGAAGCCCAGAGGTGGGTGTGAGAGGCTCAACAACGGCCGCCCTTGTTTTAATGCCCCGAGGCGGGCCCGGGGGGGATTCCCGAGGCGGGCTCGGGGGTGTTCCCCGAGGTGGAGCCGGGGGTGTTCCCCGAGGTGGGCTCGGGGGAGTTCCTCGAGGAGGTCTCCTCGGTGGTATAGGTGGGGGAGACGATCGTTGTGGCGGTTTGGCCTCCTTTATAAATTTAGGTGCCACAGAAGTTGGCGCGGAATCAACATAAATGTCTCGAGAAGAGACCAATGGCACTGGTCGCGTTGGCTCCTTAGCAATATTAACTGCGCAATGGCAGTTGGGACAATTTATATTTGACTGACAATCCGGCTATATGAAGTTTGAAATACCGGAGCTTGACTTGATACGTATTCCTTGCGTGCCTGGGCATATGAGATCTTCTTTTCAGATTTTATCTCCAGGACTTTCTTCTCTACCTTCCATTTTGGACAGGCCCGAGACCAGGCGGAATGCGGACCCTTGCAGTTGACGCAGTATTTAGGAGACTCGCATGGTGTTTCGTGAGCCTCCTGTCCACAATCCGCACAGGTTGGCTTACCACGGCATCGCAGCTTCGTATGCCCAAATTCCTGGCACTGAAAACAGCGCCGAGGGTTAGGGACATACGGCCGGACCCTGAGCACGTGGAAGCCTGCTCGGACCTCCTTCGGAAGGGTAGGAGTCGCAAATGTGAGGATATACGTATCCGTCTTCTTTTCTTGTCCGTTCTTTTTGGTAATGATACGGTAGACCTCGGTGACATGCTGAGGGGAAAGCTCCTCACAGATATCCTCAATGCCTACGCAGTCGAGGTCATAACAAGTGACCACTCCCTTGCAAACATTGAGGAACCTGTGAGGTTCCACCTTCACCGGTATTTGAGTCGTATTGCTCAACGGTATTTCGGAGATGGCCATTATATTTGAAGACTGTGTGTCAGTCGTGGTCTGAATCATGATTGTGCCATCACGCAGTTTCCTTATTGAGACTACCGATTTCGCTGCTCCATTTATCACTCTTTCGAGGATAAATGGGCTGACACGTTTCAGATCTTCACTTTCATCCACTCGAGACATCACCACGAAGCGGGGCTGGGGCCTCACCACTTCCTGGCTTTTCATCAAAACAGGGCTGGACGGCCTTACCCGTTTCCGCCTCTTATCATTAATACGGCCCTGTGAGGGGCCGGGCAGTAAGATGCCAGCAGAACTTGGCAGTACGGTGCCAGCGGACAGTAAGGTGTCAGCTGTGACAAGAGACTCAATCATGAGTGGGAGGACAACCTGCAAAAGTACTCGGACGAGACCCAGGTTTTATCCCATTGGTTCTACCCCATAGGGCCCTTTAACCCTTTTCCCACGAAGGCTCCATACGACCTAGACATGACAACCTTTATATGGACACGCCGGGAAAAGAGGTCACCGCAGCAAAATGTATCAGGGAAATTTCTAATTTTAAAGTCCGGAAACCCTGGAAACCCGGGGGGACCCCGGTTTTTACCCTAAGGCCCCTTTTAAAAAAAAACCCGGATTTTTTCGGGAGTAAGGGGAAAAAATAAAATCGAGGGGGGGTGTTGCCAAGGGGTATTTCCCCCTCCCGAGGGGGAAATTTAAAAAAAGTGAAAAACTTCCCTTTTTCCCGGGGGGAACCGAAACCAAGGGGAAAAGGGGGCCAAGTTTTAAAAAAAGTCAATTTCCAGAAAATTTGGGGGGGTAAGCCCTAAAATAATAAAAGGAAAGGTTATTTTTTTTTTGGTTCAGGGGGGGGAAAAAAATCCCACCGTCCCTGGCCTACCACCTTGGAAAAGATCCCCGGGAATAAAGGGAAGGGGTAATTTGATAAAAAAAAATTTTAAACTCCCCCCAAACTTTTCCCCAAAAAATAAGATTGCCCGAAATTACTAAGACAAAAAAAAACAAAATACTTTTGACAAAAATTTAAAAAATTTT
>JBCFYV010004655.1:0-27830 GCA_039000515.1 Timema cristinae
TTCAATGAAATATAATGTGATTGAAAAACGTAGTTACGAGATGGTCAAATAATATTAATTGATATAAGTGGAACAAAGTAGCAGAATAATAAAGTAAAAGTTACATTTTAAATAATTAACATAGAGTGAGATTGAGTAGTTAAAAAAGTTAAATAGGGTGATATGATATACTGAGAAATAACAATTATTTGAAATAAGGTGACTGATTACATAAACATTAAAAATAAGTTAAAGGGGTGGGGGGGGGGCGGTAAAATCGATTAAACCAGTTAAAAACAAAAGTGGAGGAGATAAAATAAACTAATATAACGGAGGCTACATTGATTAGAAACCTTTTAATTTTCAAGAGATTATAAAGAATTCATATAAACAGGTATCTAAGTCTTGTCTAGAAGAATATAACGTCCCGTACTCCTTTAGCAGTGTTCCTGTGTTGATGTTGGTTACAGAAACTCTAATTTTCCGACATGTTTCGGTGCTAATATCAGCGCGCCATAATCATGGAGCTGAAATTAAAATTAAAAGGCTCCCATACTACACTTCAGTCGTGGGTGTCATCTAGTCGTGAAGGTTCTACACACATGAGCACTGTACTAGTTCTATCATTTTGTGGCTATTGTATAATTTTCAAGATATCGTCCACCGTCTCGTTTTTCTTTTGGGATTTCTGGGCTTATTACGCTGAAATAATAATACACTCGATAGTATAATAACTGCAGCAGTAACAGCAGTGGCAGACGACTGCCGCCAAAATGAATGATTTGATAGAATATCCGGGGTAGACATCCGCGAGAAGTGTGTGAGGTCCACAGAAGGCGAATATTCGTGGTTTTATTGAGTGACGGGCGAATATTAGACCGAAAAGTTCGTCCGCAATTGCGAATAGTGTGGGACCGACTTTAGACCATTCGGCCACTGAATATTGCATTGCCGATGACGGGTTAGAATCCCGATCGAGTACAATGAGACTTTTTTTCCCTAAATGTTTTCTCACTCTTCCTTTACGTAAATGTAGATAATTTCCTCTACACTCTATCTCCCTCATTCCTACTCCGTTAGATTAGTTAATATAGATGGGTTAAACTGACCGTGTAGTGAGAGGTGGCGTTAATGGGATAGGGATGTAGAAGTTAAGAGGATATGTATCCTAATTTGCGTGTAGAGGGTCCAGAATATCATGTAGGGAAAAATACCCTCAGAACCCTCGGCCGTGATTCAAATTGTAACCTCCACGTAACTGACAAACCAGACTAAATTAGCCTGACATTTAGTCTGCGTGCCCATCGACGCGGGTTCCACGCTAACGTACTTTCAATTGTTCATAGACATATTTATCATCCATAATACTTAGATTGAGCAATTATTGGTCCTAGTGTTTAAAGAACCAATTAAAATAGAAATTGTAATATTTTTTTTATTTGAGGTATTTAACGTGGAATTTATGAACCGACTAGTTGTATAAGCACACGCGAATTTCTATGAGCGAGAGCGAAAGGGCCTACCAATTTTTCCGGGAAAGATGTTTTCACATACCTTCCAGGGTTCCTTTACATACCACACTCGACACGGGACATGCGGCTTTACTTACCCTCCGAAGGAAGTTGTGCTACGAATTTTTATCGTTGAATAAAAATCCGTCAACCCCTACTTGGTTTGAACCCACAATCATCGAGTCCTGAGGCGAGCACTTTAACCCAAGATCACTGAGGTTGACAGCAATGATAAATAAATAACATATTTTTACTATTTCACTCTAGTTTCAGTACTGAAATTCAGTGGCTCAAACTAACTAAATTAAGGGAGGAGCAATAAGAGTTTGAATCTTAAGGACTCATATAAGAACGTATAAAGAGGGAATATAAAACCACAGTAAAGAAGAAAAAAAAGTGTGGAGATCAATCAACGGTCCCTCGCAGGTGAGGTGCTAGTGAGTTCGCTACAGGCCCAGTTCCACGCCCTAATAGCCTCCTATTAAATTAGACACCTGTAAACACCATCTAGGTTATTATAATCAGCATCGTGGACATAAGGACCTCATCTAGTTTGCTGGTGTTGAAAATAATCTCTGACGGATTTACTGAAGGTATATTTTCTTAAATGGTTTTCCACACTACTTCGACGCAAACGCGCGTGAAGTTCCTATAAGTTTTGCCTGCCTCGTCCCCCCCGCTTTGGTGTAAATATACGGACTGCCCGAAAGAGTAATAAGGCGTGGGGCAACATGTATTATTATTATTAGCAACGCGTCTTACTACCCGTTCGGGTTATACGCACTTACGCTAATGTGTAATGGTAGGGTGATTGTGAGATGAAATGAAGGACCTACAGTTTAACGTGGAATCCGAACCACGGTGGAAGCTTGGCATTCCCCACATTCACAAGATGTATTGTCAGAGGTGAAGGAAGGGTTTGGAAATCAGATAAATCTGTGCCGGGACCGAGGATTGAACCCCGGCCGCCAGCACAGAAGTCTAACACCTTACACCTAGACCACCAGGTCACCTGGCAACATCTAGAGTGCACATTATTTACGGATAATATATTCTTATTGAATGTGAGACTGATATTACAGTACTATCTGGATAATTCGTAAAATTGTGTGATTCAAGCTCACCATGATTCCCTATTAAATTTCCTATATCAATGGTAAAAAAACACATTTAATTCTAATTTTAGAAATAAATATTTAGATAATTCAAAGCCTATCCATGGTTGATTTTTTCAAGTTTGCACTCATTTCAAACCTAACTTAATGATCTTTATTAAGTCACCGAATACGCCAAGAATTTCAAATAAGGTTAAAGTTATTGATGTAGAGTAAAGAGAATAGAATAATTCTATACCGGCGGTGAGAGTGTTTCCTAGAATATGGGATGTGTTGGCATGGCTTTCATCGCTTCTGTGGGACAATGTAATCAAGTAACGCGCTAACTGATTAATTTAAGTCTTCTTATTATCGTATGTTAATTTTTACAAGTTTTTATATTTTGTGTCTGAATTTTTCTTGTTTTTTTCCGTGTATGTATATAATAAGTTAGGTAAGTGTGTTTTAAATAGCATATATAACATGTGTGTGTTTACAGGGGCACACCCAGGATTTTGAGCTGGAGGGGGCTTTTTACATAATAATTTTCATAACTGCACCATTTTTTTTATATTTAAATTATTGTAATAGTTGGAAATTGTATTATAAGTAGAGGGATAAGAAAGATAGAGAATCAGCCATTCCCCTTAAAAAGAGCGGGTCCGGGGTCTTTTTAATTTCAAAGGATGCAAATGGTAATATTTAAGCTAATTTGTACCAAAATCGGCTCCTCGACATACCCTGTCACTGTGTACGCCACTAGTTAACAGGTTTCTATTTACACATTCTTCTTCACACCCAGGATTTGCAGTTGGTTGGTGTGGGGTATATGATATCAACTGCCCCTTTCCCTCTTACTGATACAATAGGGTTTACATGATTGCTATAAAATTATAATTTCAATTAATGTACCCACTTCAAAACAGAAGTATAGTTTTCATTTAAGTGCAAATTTACAGTAAAGTTAAAATCAACAGAAAAAGTATTCCTTTGAAAAGCCCTAATTACTGCACAAAATTATTTGTTTTATATTAAACATAATTAAACTAAATATAACTGATTAATTGACAGAACATAGTGCTAGTAATATTTTTGTAATATTCTTAATTTTCTAGGGAAGGACCTTCAGCTGCGGGGGAGGGGGTCTTTAGCCCCCAAAGCCCCTCTCCCCCGTGGGTGCGCACCTCTGTGTTTACATGTAGCATATGTTGAAGTTATTGATTTGTTGTGCCTAGATACTAATAAAAATTGTTAATTCGGATTTTGGAAATTTCGAATTTTTTAGATATCCCTTGGACTTCGAATTAAAAAAGTTTTACCGCAAATAATTTGTTAAATAGAGAGTGCACTTTAAACACATCAATATACAAATGTATTCGGCATAGTATATATGCAAACATGAGTTTTCTTAACGATTAGTATTAAATACTGTCATCCAAATCATACGCTGTAAAAACTCTTAAATGGTCTAGTACTTTATATCAGTTTGTAGGGCCTCCGCCTGCTATATTGAGGGTTCCAGGTTCGATTCCCGATAAGAGGCGGAAGTTTTATAATTGTCAAATTGAGTTTTATTTTCCATTCGTTGTTTGCTATCTTTGACCTAGAATTAAGTCAGGATGAAAATATACAAACACTAAATTCCTTGGAAAAATTAGAGTTAATTAGTATATATATATTTCCATAAAATTTGATCATAAAATAAATTGGAAATATATTGATTTAATTTCCGTTCACCTCAAACAAACAACTCGCTTAAACTCCACATTCAGACTATCTTCTTCATAAAGATAAGCCTCATATTCTTAACACAATAATGATTTATAATGGTAAGCGATCAAAGAATGCGCAAGGCTTTAAGAAAACCAATAAAACCTACAGACTTGATCGACGACCTATTCGAATTACAAATAAGAATTGTTAATGACTCCCTACCAGCAATGGCCCAAAGCGTTATGGATAAATATATATAATCACTCGTCTTTTATATGCCTGGTCTTCACGTCGATCTCAACGGAGCACATTCTTGGCTTAAATACGGTGATCCGATAAACAAACAAACGATAGCTAACAATAAGTAAAATAAGATACACACCAGAGATCGGATAGTGATTTATTCGAATTAGACATAACTACTCTAGTTCATTAATTAGCGACGAAGAGAAAAGTGTTTGAATAATTGGAAGAAATGTTTTCTCTTCAGGATTTCAAACAAGGTTTTATTCTTCAGTTTATATATATATATATATATATATATATATATATATATATATATATATATATATATATATATATATATATATATATATAAACTGATAAGCCTTCGCTTACGTTTAAAAACATATGTGTGTACTGTATATAAAATATATAGGGTTTGGAGAAAAAATATGTTATGACACAAAATAGTAGCCATGATATTTGAATATTAGGTTTTAAAAAAATTCAATGATTCATAAGTCTAACTAATTCTTCTTTACCCTAAATTAATAAACTTTGAAAATACAGAAATCACAACAATCAAACAAGTAGCGTTATGTCTAAAAGTATAGGAAAACCATTAAATACGAATTAATAACTGAGAGTTGTGGCATAGCACATTATTTCCACAGGCCTATTTGAGAATAAATATTACCTTGTCCACAAACTGAGTGCACAAACCAATATATATAAATAAGTCAAAGCATTGATATATATATATATATATATATATATATATATATATATAATATATATATATATGTATAATATTATGTGCTCCCTATTGCGAAAAAGTTGTTTTAGGCATTCCATCTTTCTGTTTGTACTTTTGTAGAGTATAAACTCTTGGACTGACTTTATAGCCTGACGTTTGAGGATATTTTTATTTGATTTAAGTAGATTATAAAAATGACCCATAGAAAATAAAAATCTAATCAGTTAGGTAAAACTACTCAGTTATCCATGGAAAGGTATAGAGTAACAGTTATATAGGTCCAAAAACTGACTTACAGGGTTAGAAGCAATTTTATCCTACAGTAGTAAAAAAAATTAGGATAGAAAATGAAATGTTATTTGGGTTTATGTGACACAAATTTATTACCTCATCAAAACAAAAGTTGTTCTTCATATTGCCCTTACATTCACACACAATTCTCACGTCTTCTTGCTATTTGAAAAATCCCTAGCTCTATTTGAGTCGGGACAAAATTTTCAAATTGCTATTGTAAGTTTGCTAGATCATCTTTTGGAGACGAATATATTCAACCCTTTAAGTCTCCCCATACAAAAAAATTCCAAGGGATTAATATCAGAGGACTGGGGGGAGGGGGGGAGTAGGGGGGTGCGCTTCCTCACACTGTCCGCATGCGGCCTAAAATGTCTTGTGATGAGTACAGGGTATGTAACTCTTCATTTTCTAGTAGCCTCATCCCTTTATGGACCAAATATCTTCCTAAGCACCTTGTTTTTGAACACCCTATTTATTTTTGATATGTAAGGTAAAAGACCACGTTTCACACCCATAGAAAACAATCGGTAAAAATTATTGTTTTGTATATTCTGAGTTTACATTAATTTAAAGCAAGCGAGATGTCAACAACTTATTGATCGAGTTATAGCGTATATTTCCCGGCTGTATTCTTTTCCTAATTTCCAATCTAATATTTTTATTGCTAATTAAAATTGTTCAGAAATAATTAAACTCAATAATATTTACCGCTAGTATATGTATTGTATTAAGGGGTCACATACATAGCTAACAAAAAAGAACAAGCCTTTACTCTAGCGTGAAAGAATAGTACGGCCGCTTGATGAATTGAGGGTCTTGTCTTCAAGCGGACTAATTTATGCTCCGCAGTAACAATATTCTATTGTGTCGGGCGTGTGTTACGCCGATAAACAATGCAATACATCCATCCCCGTCTATACACACATTTTACAACCACTCAACATTATTACTTATTAGTATAAGCCAACAAATTACCAGTCATTTGTCAGTGTAAGTCGTAGAAGTATTGTTTATCGACGTGTCCTTCTTATGTCGGAGATTGAAGTTTATGTCAGTCACCAACTTTAACTTTGTAAGTTCACCTCTCGGACAAGATTATGTATGCTGGATTAAATTTGATCTTTATATTATATTTTATAATTTTAACCACCCAATTACAAGTGTATTAATATAATTTCAATTATTAAATAATTATAGGTAAGAAACAACTATCTCATTATCTTAAGACCATAAATTATTTCATCTACTTACATTATCACTTGATGAAGCTCTAATATAAATCTAAGAGGGCTTTCCCATGTAGGATATGCTAATTCTCACCAACCTGTAACATAGAAAACATTAAAATTATATTTATTAATTTTTCAAATAGGATTTAGAATTTTTAGGACAACATATTATGTAATATTATCAAGACAAATAAACTATGGGCATTTATTTTTAATTAGTTGGTTATATGCAAACGTTATTTTACGTGCACCATCCATTATATCCTCAAAATTACACTAATGGGCATAGAGATGGGGAAGGCAGAATTTAGAGGGAGTGTACCTACATTTGCGTGGAGGGTGAGTGATACACTATTTCAAAAAACCCGCCTTAGTACACGGTACACCCAGACGAGATACAAACCCTGACTTCCCTAACAGAAGCAAACTAGGCCAGACGAGACTGTCGCATTAGTCCATTAGCCACCGCTTTCAACCCAACCGGAATTCGAAACAAAATCCTTTATAGGTGAGAGAATTATTATTTGGAGAAAATGCTTCAACTATCTTTAACATGTTTAAATATAGTTAGTAAATTGATAATAAGTCGATTGATAATACACCAATTTTTTCTACAATTTACAAACCCACATATCCAACACCTTAGTTCAGACATTAGAGCATCTACTGGTGAGCCTAGGGTCCTCGCTTCTGTTCTAGGTATTTATAAAAAAAAAAGTATCATCGGTGAAATTGCGGCTTCCTCTTTCCCAGTAATTAACTAAGGACCAAACACTGGGTGTTTTGTTTTAGAGCCAAGCTAGTTTGTAAGTCATTTAGTGATATAATAAATATGCTAATATTTAATACAACAACCTCGCAAAATAACGTCTTGTTTTTGTTTTTGCTTTGTAGTTGTATTCTTGTTATTCTTAAATTTATGTAATTATATCCTCTCAGACGTGTTCTCACCTAACAGCTCTCTAACATCTGTCAAATACGTCACCGCGGAGGTATTTGGAAAGGGGGGGAGGGAAGCTTCACTCCGTCATTTTAATGGCCTCTTTCGAGTAATATTTTACCAGTTCACAAAACTAAAAGCCTTCAAAACCTTCCAAAAACATGCACGGAATTCACAGCAAGGAACACAATAATCAAATATGCTAATAGTTGTTTTTTTTAGCTCGCATTCGGCTTCTTTATCATCCTGTTCACTTAGCTTCGAGGCATCGTCAGTGTTAGAATATGTTGTAATATACTGTTAGCTTCAAATCTAGAAGAGATTGATACGTTTATGGCGAGACCACTTTTGTTTATCATTTTAAATACAAGCTAATGACGAACGGCCCTAAGCATTTATTTTTCACCACTGGTATCACTCCCGCTTCGTAAGTCAAAATAATTTTTTTGTTGATACGATAGTACGTGGTTAATTTTAGGCCTATTAACAGCGAAAATACATTAACATTTTCATAGGAAAGGCCTTTCATAAATAAAAACACATTTTTTGCGGCCAAAATTGATACATTTGTGGCCTACTATTTTAATAGTTTTATCTCATAGGCATTGATAATATATTTCAAAAGTTAAAGCTTCATATCACATGATTTGACGTATTAATACGTGAAAGTAGGTCTTGTAGCTTTTCTAGTTGTCAGATAAGGCACTCCATATGAAAAGTGGACCTTTGTTTTGGAGTAAATGATCTAGCATTAGCATGGGGAGAGGATCGGAAAACCATCTGTGACCCGATCAAGACTAAAAACTCAATCTTATTGTCACCAGAAAACATGTCTATTGCGGCGCCTTGAACCGCGTTATCAATAAAGTGAATGCAAGGTCTATAAACATTGATTGCATCCACGCCAGTGTGATATGAAGTGTATGCAAGGTATATAAACATTATATTACATCCACGCCAGTGTGATATGAAGTGTATGCAAGGTCTATAAACATTATATTACATCCACGCCAGTGTGATATGAAGTGTATGCAAGGTATATAAACATTATATTAAATCCACGCCAGTGTGATATGAAGTGTATGCAAGGTCTATAAACATTATATTACATCCACGCCAGTGTGATATGAAGTGTAATGCAAGGTATATAAACAGTGCACCCACGCCAGTGTGATATGAAGTGAATGCAAGGTCTATAAACATATATTACATCCACGCCAGTGTGATATGAAGTGAATGCAAGGTCTATAAACATTGCATCTACGCCATGTGATATGAAGTGAATGCAAGGTCTATAAACATTGCATCTACACCAGTGTGATATGAAGTGTATGCAAGGTCTATAAACATTGCATCTACGCCAGTGTGATATGAAGTGTATGCAAGGTCTATAAACATTGCATCCACGCCAGTGTGATATGAAGTGTATGCAAGGTCTATAAAACATTGCATCCACGCCAGTGTGATATGAAGTGTATGCAAGGTCTATAAACATTGATAGCATCCACGCCAGTGTGATATGAAGGGGACGCGAGAAAAGGCCAATGTGTATGCAGTTTTTGTAAGCAACTATTTTTTGGATCAAAATTAATCAACTATTTCTTCAGTAGAAACAAGTAGTTTAATTTTCTTCAAAAGGTGATATCAAAATAATTTAATTACAGCTTTTTCTCTTCATTTAAAAATTGTTGTCGTCTAATGCCGCCATGGTAATGGCAGATAATCAAGAATGGTAATATCGACATGTGAAGAAAATTAAACTCTTCGTTTGTACTGAAGCAATATTTGATTTATTTTGGCAAAATAAAATGTGTTGCTATAAGAACTGAAAAAACACTGGCGTTCTCTCGCGTCCCCTACTTTCCCTCCTTAAAAGGGAGAAGAAGACTGGTTGGGGGGAGGGGGTGAAAGGTCAGAGCGAGTCACTAAAACTCGCTCATTAGGGTAAAGGGGGAGGGAGTAAGGAGTGGACAGTAACATTGCCTGTCGTGGCTTTGTTGGTCATCAGGAAAAACAACACCAATGAACCTGAACAAAGATCGAACCTCGGCTTCCCAAGTCAGAGTCAAGAACGCTCTATAACTAAACCAACCGAGGAAAAGGATAAGGAGGACGAATAAGAGGAATCGCATACGTATTTTACTGACGAAATAAAGGCAATAAAGGCGTCTTACTACCGCTTAAGGCTATCCTCATATTTATAAAAACGTGGTAGACACAAGGGCGATAGAACTTAGAACAAATCTACTTGAATTAGGGTGAAGGGAATATTTGGGGAAACACTTTTAGTGCACGCGGTCGTGATCCAAACCCCGATATTAACAAAACTGGAAAACAACACCAGAAGAGGTAAGGAAAGCCAAATTGCACCAAACAATTTAATGGCGAATGATCGGGATCGATCTCCGTCAAAGTAATCATTTTACGAGTAAAGACGGGAAATTGTTCTCTCGTCATAACAACCCCACTGCAACGGGGTCAAAGTAAACAAGATTTGTATTTTATTTTAGGTGTTTAACGTGCACCTTTTTTGAATAGGCTTAAGACCTGGCTTAATTCTACAACAGACACACGAACCAGCCTAGGTCATTAATAATTCATCACTGTTAAAGGGTGAACACACATTTCACCAATAATATTTGTATCAGCCATGCCGGGACCCTTAACTTAGCAGGCAGGCACGCTAACAACTGAGAACGTCACAAGATGATGAGTAGTTAAAGTTGTACGCTCCATTTCCCCTTAAACCATACACATTACGGCCAGGTACACTATCCGTGCGACCAAAGCGGTACGTAAGAAGACTCCCTGTGAGGCGCTAGTCTACTTTATGGACCACTTGTCCTGCACACCTGTGTTAATACTCTACAACAAATATGACGTAGTCGGCACTCTCAGAGAATTGTCTGACTCGGAAAGTCGGTGATGTAACTTCGTCCGGGTGTGTCGGAGACTTTTTTTCATTGACAATAGCGCAGTGGTTCCCAACCCTTTTAGGCTGACTCCCCCTTAGTAGGTCATCAAAATTCAACGCGCCCCTTGCCCCCACTATTTTTTAGGATAGTTATAGGAAATCCTAAAAAAAAAAATTTCTTTATTTGATATCAAGATCAATATAAAATTTGGGAACATAATGGTACAAAAAATTACAAAATTGGTGTGATGGCGCTGTTTTGTTTTCATCAGTGTTGTTGAATATTGGGTTTGATGTTTGACAGAGCACACCGCAAATCACTTTCCAATACAAGTCGACAACGTTGCTTAGTTTTTTAAAAGAATCAGAGTTGAAGATTGGGTGGTGTGGCACGTAGCTTCATCGGTAGGTGAGAGGGAGGGTTAGAAAGAATAATTGGGGGGGGCTAATATGAGTCTTGTGAGTTGAAAAAGGAATTGAAATTAAAAAATTCCTTAAATTCTTTGATGATTTTTAACGTTATTAATTTTTTTTTCCGCGCCCCCCTTGAAAGTGCTTCGCGCCTCTCAGGTTGGGAACCACTGCTGAGCAGCTTGTATATTTTTTTTTCATTAAAGGTAAATAATAAACCACAATTGCACACACCGTTTTCATATGGTAGATTATAGTTTTGAACCAAATTTTCAAACTCTGTTATCAGTGAGCCCTCTTAAATATCTTGCAATTGTCAAACCAATTTGTTTATTAAATTGAAATTTTCAAAAATCAGTAAATGGTAAATTACCCTTAAATAGATATTATGTTTAGAAAATCCAACACAAAATCTTATTTTTTCATGCAAAACACTTACAATATTTTTTTTTAATAAAATAGTAAAATGATTATTTTTTTAATTCCCAATTTTAGAAACTTATTTTTCAATTAACTACCTTTAATTTTAGCGATATAATTAAAATCACGATTTATCCGAGCTATGACCATAAAATCTAAATATAAAGTTTTAACAAAAAACATCAAACCGCTTAGACTGTAGCCTCAGGTCACAGACAAAAAAAAAACAAAAAAAAGTACAAATAATAAGGGTTTTTTCAGAAAAAAATATTTAAAAATATTTTTACTAAAAATTGATATTTTCCTAAATTTTTTTCCTTTTTCCGTTTTCCATTTCAAATGGGGGTTAGGTTCCCCTTAAAGGAAAAAAATTTTTCCTCATCCTTATCCTATCATAGAAATTTGGTCAATAAGGCTTATTACCTAAACGGGAAATTTAAAGACGGGGGTAAAGGAAAAAAACTACATGATAAAGTTATGAAAACGTTTTGTGGTTACCTTTTATTTTCTCTGAAGTTAGGAAAAATTTTTTGGGGGTTTTTTTTGTTTGGAAAAAACCAAAACAAATTTTCTGTTTTTAAACTATCTTTCAAACCCAAAGGGGTTTCCCAAAATTTTTATTCAGCGAAGGAATTTTTTTCTGGAAAGGGCTTTTTTCCCCTACAAAAAAAATTTTTTTAAATAGGTGGAACTTTGGAGGAAAAAAAACCTTTCCAGAGAAATTTTCCTTACCGTGAAGAAGTATATGAAAGGCCTCCACTTTGTTCCCCCTGAAAGCTAAAGCTATGGCTGCACGGAACCGACCCCCCCGCACCGCATTTTCAAGCAAGGGGCCCTACACGGTACCACCCCCGCCGAGCAAAAGTGCGGAGCAAGCCTCCACCGAATTCACCCGGGGTGTACCGTCCTTTATCGATTTCTTTGGGGTTTTCTCTAGGGCCCAAACTTTTTTATACATTTTCGAATACTTTAAAAAAAACGAAAACGGGACCCGGAAATCAAACCCCCAAACCTTTCCCTTTAGCACCCCAATCCCTTTTAAACGAGCTATCCGGGATCGTTCCGTGCTCAGGTTAACTCTTATCTAAAAGCTTAAGACAGAAACGTGCTATACCCATTCGCAATAACAAAACATTGATAACACAGCCGCCCAACACCTTAGCTCTTTTGGTAACTTTCCCTGTCCACCGGATTAAAGGGGTCCCTGGTTCGATTCCTGGCGAAAGCCGAAAAACGTACCATTGGTAAATGGGGGTTTTCCCCCTTTTTAAAATAGTGATAAAATTAAAGGGCCCGGGGGCTGGGTGTTTTTCTGTCGAGTTTAAAGTTTAAGAAAAATCGGTGCTGAAATAATCAGTGGTTTTATAAAGTGCACTTTAATACTCAAAAAAATTTTTATATATATATAAATATATATATATCAGCCCCAGCGACTCTAAATCGGTTGTGACTTTATGCTGGCAATGTACAGCACAATGCAATTTATTTTACAATGAACGAAAAAGGGAGAAACAAAAGAAAGCCCCCCAAAGGGGTACTAATATCGGGTTGCAAAAAATTTAGCCCCTGCGGGCCCACCAAACAGAGATAACAAACCACAGTGTGGCACAGGGGATGTCAAAATTTTTAAAAACTGTGGGGCCAACTACAAAATAATTGGATTTTTGGCAAAAAGGGAATTTTTAAAAAAACCAATTTTTTTAAAATTAACTTTGAGTAACCTTTTCCCGGGGCCCTAAGGTACTACTCCGAAGTAGACTAGACTGCCAATGGGGGGGAGATAAAGGTTTCAATCTCGGTTGGGGTTACGGAAGGGTATTTTTTTTTAAACATGATTTTCACTCTCCCTCCAGGAAAATAGGGGTTAGACTTTCCTAAAAATGTAATCTCCTCTTTTTCAAAAACCCAAAGCGTAAAAAGTAAAAAAAAGCGAAATGGCCCGAAGGGGAAAGAAAGATGAGGTCAAAAAAAAAAGGTATTCATGACAAAATATATTTAAAAATTTAAAAATTTAAAAATTTCATAGGTATTAAAGGAAAAAAATTTAAAATTTCCCGTAACTTTCCCTATAAAAAATTTTTATGACAAATATTTTAGTATTTTTTATAAGAAAAAAAACCCCTTTTTACCCAAAATCGGACTGAAAGCGAAGAAAAGCGGCCGAAAAGAGGGGGGATGAAGGGAATAAATTTTTTTTATTTTTATTGAATGAACTTAAAGAGAATATGAAATAAATCTATCACAATTTATTTAGTTTCATGTTTTGACAGAAAGTTTTTTTAAAACGGTAAACTATAAAAAAGGGGGATTCTGGAGTAAATGCACTCAAAATTAGGGGAAAATAACAAAAGGGGAAAAATATCAGTGTTATTTACCCCCCCCAAACCCAAAAAACCCTTTAATCGGAATATTTTGAGAGCCTACCCGCCTAAATTAGCCCCTTTGTGACCACAGCCCACCAATAATCTTTAAAATTTTAAAAATCATACAATTTGACACCAAAATATTGCCGGCTTGGATTTTTTTCTCTCTATTATTTGGTAGTTTTTAATATTCCCTTTCCAAACAAATGATATCATTTAATCACATACTGTAAAATTTACTCAAAACCATGAATTTTAAGAAAATTTTTCCGATGTCATAAAAATAAATGGTACTGAAACCGTAAAAAGACTTTCCCTCAATTCTATTTTTAAAATAGAAAAATCACTAAAAACTTAAAGATTTGTGAAACGAAATAAAAAACCCGGGGTTTGGAAAAAAACCCCTCCACCAAAGAACAAAAAAGAAATAAAAAAAAATTTTTTACGGAAACATTAAGAAAAGAGGAAACTCTGTAAACCAAAAAACCATGTAACCATTTTCTTTTTTCATTCTACATAAAAATTATGTGTTTTTTTGCATAAGTTATATAATTTTTTTGAAAAAACCCCCCCAACGCTTATCTCCAACGAAACTCGGGAAACCCACAGTTTTTTTGGGTGCCGTACACAAATTAATGTAAATTTTCCCCCATATTCAGCGACTAAAAAAACCCCCAAAATTTAAAATTTTCTATATCGGACCCCATATTTTTCCCCCACCCCCCTTTCGCCCCTCTCCACCCCTTGGGGGAAAAAATTTTTTAAAAATTTCAAAAATTTTTAAACAAAATTCTAAAAAGAGTTTTTCATTTTAATTTCTGGGGTTTTTATGTCCCTGGTTCAAAAAATAAAATAAGTGTTTTTGAAAACTTTAAACCAACACATTTTCCCCAATTTAGAGGTCAAATTTCACAAAATACCGTCTTGTCTCTTGCCTGGGGCCCCCTTTGGGCCCCAGGGCCAAATTTAAAATTAAAAGGGCCCCGGGGGTTGGGGGGAACACGGTGAGAGTAAAATTCATCTGAGAAATTTTTAGGGTTGAACAAAATTTTTTATACCCATTTTTAAAAAATTAAAATTTTTTCCTAAAAAACCAGTAATTATTTTAAAAAAAAAACCCCGGGCATCAGCCTAAAAATTTCAAGCCAACCGAGCGGGGTAATAGACCAATATTTTCGATAGATTTTAAAACCCATAGGGTTCAGCAAAACAAACCCCTTTTGGGCCCCTTAATCTCATTTTTCTAACCGGACCCTCAAATTTATTTATTTTCCGTTCAAGTATCCCCCCATTTTGTTTTCACAAAGCTGATTGATCCCGTTCCAGACCCACTGCAACCCCGAATCACCGGGGGACGCCCCCGGGGAACCCCGGGATTTTTAGCCAGAAACTCTGACCACTTTTTCCACAGGGGCCTTTCCCAGTAGCAAATTTTTTTTTTTAAAATAATTTTTTTGGGGTAAAAAACCAAAATAGATTCTTACTTTTTCATATTAAACATCCCCCTTTTTGTAACAAAATCTTTTTAAAGCCTCCTCATAATCTCAAGGTTAAACCTTTTTCACCGTTTAAAAATTCGTTCTCAATATGAGAAGGGAAAAAAAAGGGGGACCTCATGAGAATAGATGTTTTTCATATACAGAAGGGGGACCTGGGGGGGTCTAGGGGTAAGGGGTCGGACTTCTATGCTGGGGTTTCGGGTTCAAAACCCCCCTCGGTTTCCCCGGGGACAAATTTTTCTGATTAAACCCTACCCTTCCTTCACCTCTGACAAGACATCTTGTGAATGTGGGGAAAGCCCGGGGGCCCCCACCGTGGGTTTGGATTCCACGTTAAACTGAAAGGGCCTCCATTTCATCTCACAAACACTCAACCCTTACACATTCGTAAGTGGTATAACCCAACGGGTAAATAAGAAACCGGTTTCTAATAAATAATAAAAAAAAATAATAATAAAATAAAAATAAAATATATTTAAAATCCAGAGGGAACTGACATAATTGGGGCCCCTGGCCAAAAATTTTATGGGTTTGCCTTTCCCCCCCCCCGCCACCCCCTTCAAAAAAAAAGAAGCCCCCCCCCTAAAAAAAATAGTGTTGGGGAAATTTTTAGATTACAAAAAATTACATTTGGGAATTTTTTATTAAAAAATTTTTTTTATAAGTTTTTTAATGAAGAAAATTTTTAATAAATAATTTATTGGGAAAAAAAAAGGGCGGATTTTTTTTGTTATGTCTTTTTAAAAATTTTATTTTGGAACGTGGGGCGGGGATTGGGGGAAAATTTTGGGCGTGACATTTTGGGCCCTTTTCCACCTACGCCACCCCATATTACGCCATTGATTAATCCTTCCCAAAATGTTTCCCAAAAGTGTCGAGTCCTGTGAACCCAAAAAACTATTGTAATTTTAACCCTTTTTATAACTAAATTCCCCCCTCTTTTAAACAGAAATATAAAATACAACGTACAGATTTAAAAAAAGCAAATAATGGGGGATAATATTAAGTTTAAATTGTTCCGGTTTTGTGAGTTCTCTAAACTTTAGTTTTAAAAACAACAACAAAAAGATCCGAGCAAGGGAAAAAGCAAACCTCTAAAACCATAATGGATAGCCAGTGTTTAGAAGCAAAACCTTTAAACAAAGTTTGTTATTTTATTGTTACGATCATCACTGAATTTTTGTTTTTTATTTTTCCCGCTAAGGCCCGGTTTCTCAGAAACAGTACACACATTCAAAACATTTTTCGGCCCAACCCTTTCTCACAACCAAAGGGGGTTGGCTTTATTCCCCCCACACCCAGGTTTTTATTGAAAAAAAGTACCCGAGGTTCTAAACAACAATGAAAACAAATTTGGGCCGGGCAAATTCCCGGGTTTATCCCCGGGCCTTTCCCAAGGCCCTGCGAGCGACGGGGGCACCCGTACAAAATATTATAGCACAGTGTTACCCCAAAAGTGGTGCTGTACTCCCAATAAAGGGGATTCCCGGAGGAAAAGGGACTAGCAATTTTGTCCCTTGAAACCTTTTTGTATTTAATTATATAATATACAAAGGCCAAAATATATATTTATTATTTATTATTTAAACACCACGTCTTACTAACCCCTTCGGGGGATACGAAAATTTCGCTAATTGTAAAGGTAGGGTGATTTGGGGAGATGAAAATGAAACCTACAATTAACGTGGAAAACCGAACAACGGTGGGGCCTACATTCCCCATTCACATTCCTTTTTAAGAAGAATTTAATTTTTCATTTTGGGCCCACCTTTTTATCAGGTAAATTAATAAAATTTGTATAAAATTTTCCTAGCCCGATTTAAGAAAAAGTTAAATACATGATCTTAATGTATGGGCACTCTTATTAAAAAAATTATTATTAAAGTGATATCAATTTGATTTTTTAAATTTAAAAAGGTTTTTTTTAAAAGAAGAATTTAATTCAGGGAAAATGAATAGTAAAATTTTTATTAAAAAAATTTATTTAAATTGTATTTTTAAATTTAAAAGGCTTACTCCTCTCCACCTAATTAAATGAAGTTAAATTCCAATAACCTGAAAGGTTTGTAAAAAACAGTACAAAAAAAATGAAAACACACACATATATAAAATATATATATAATATATGTGTGGGGTGTGTGTGTGTGTGTGTTTGTGTTGTGGGTGTGTGTGAAAGAGCCCTAATTATTCTAAGGCTTATTCGACAGGGGGGTTAACCCACGCTTGTCATTTCCTTGGAATCAAAAGTATTGGGTTTGGGCCCTCCTGTTTTTACGAGCGAGCACGGGGGCGGGCCGATGGGGCCTTCCCGGCGGTGAAAAAATCGAGATCAGCAAGTTTTTGGGGTGTGATAATAAAACAAGATTTTGAAAGTTGGAAGCCAAAACGATAAATGTGGGCAGTATCTAGCACGTCTGACGAAATTACGATTTTAAAATGTGAAACTGGGAAATTTTACCCCCACCTGAATTGATCGCAAGGCTATAGAAAGGGTTTCAGAAACCCATATCGTGGGGCTGCTCCCCCGGCCCCGGGAGATCAAACCGGGGACTCATTAGTAGTTTAGCATCTGGCCCAGAGTAAAAATAAATACTTTTTTGGGCTAACTCGCCAGTCCCCATTCCCCACAACCATCCATTCTAAAAACCCCCCTTTCCCCTCGGGTCCACCCAAACATTTAAGTTTTCCCCAAAAGGGGCCACGGTATTTCGTAGTAGGGTTGGCTACCCCCCACCCAGATAAAAAAAGTGACCCCTTAAAAAGTTTTGTCAGAAGTTAAGATAGGGGCGTTACATAATTTTATAAATTCCACCTGAAAGGGTAGTGTCACTCTTTTCTCCTCTCCTCCTTTTTTACTTAAAACCCCACCTAACTGGTTCTTTGGGCCAGAAATTAATTCCCCCTCCCCAGCCTGCCCTCCCCTCCACCCTCCCCTTTTCGAGAATACGTCTAACATAACGCCATGTTCCAAAAAAGGGGGGTGGGCCAAACCCTTTTCTTTTTTAATTAAGAGCCCATCAAAACGCTGGAGGTGTCAAAATCTCAATTAGGTTTTTAAAAAACCTTGAAAAGTGGCGGCTCGCGGGTTTCCAGAGGGGGTTTTTTACGATCGGGTTAAAATTTTCTGATCAGTGATCACTAAAAAGGGCCCTTTTGAATTTTCGCGGAACCAAAACCACGTGATGGGGTTTCATCTGGGGACGTTTCCTATTAAATATATTTTCCCGGCCCCCCGGAAGGGTTTTTAATTTTTGACCTCCATTTGCCACGGGGCCCAGTTAATTTTGGGTGTACTGTAAATTTTCCACAATGGTACACCCAGGGCTACTTTATAAAAAAGAAAATAAAAGGGTTTTAATTATATTTTGTTTATTCAAATAAAAAGAACACAAAAGATTTCACAGTAAATTAAAAACAGTCCGTTAAAGAGATTTTTATCAAAACCGGCAGCTTTAAAAAGGGTTTTTTAATTTTTGGGGGGGTTTGGGCACCACGAACCCTTTCCTACATGGGTTGTAGGGTTTCCCGTAAAACCGGGAAAGCCCATTTTTTTTATTTTTATTTTCTCTAACACGAATCACCTAGAATCCTTTTCCCGTTTTCATTTATTTTTTACACCCTTTTTTTTCACTTTTAAAGCGAGGAGGAGGGAGGGGGGCTGGGAACCGCACCTAAACAGGGGGTTTTTCGCCCAAAAACCCCCTGTTTAGGTGCTTCCCAGCCCCCTCCCTCCCCTCGTTTTAAAAAGCTGATAAAAAAGGTGTAATATAATGAAAACGGGAAAAGTTTCTAGGTGCATTCGTGTTAGAGTAAAATCAAAGAAAATAAGCTTTCCGGATTCACGGGACCTACAACCCACCTGTAAGGTAATGTTTCGTGGTGCCCTAACACCCAAATTTAAAACGATAAAGCTGCCGCGTATTGATAACAACTCGTTACGACTGTGTTAAAAAACTGTGTAATCGTGTGTTCTTTTTATTTGAATAAACTAAAATAATTATAACCTGTTATTTCTATTATAAAGTAGACCAAAGTGTACCATTGTGGCAAAGTTACAGTAAAAATCCAATTATTACTAGCCCCGTGGCGAAGGGAGGTCACATTAAATCCCTTCCGTGGGGCCAACAATATATTTAATAGGTAACGTCACAGATGCAACCCATCACGTGGTGTAGTTCCGCGTAACTCACAAGGCTTATAAGGTTAAACACTGATCAAAACATTTTCATCCGAATCGTCAAAACCCACCCTCTAGAGTATTCCGCGAGCCGCCACTGTTCACAGGTTTTTAAGACCTAAATGCAGATGTAGACACCTCCAGCAGTGTAGACTGGGCTCTTAATTAACAAGAAAACGTTGAGCCCATCCCCCTATTTGGAACATGGCGTTATGATAGACGTATTCTCGACAAGGAGGGTGGAGGAGGGCAGGCTGGGGAGCGGAATTAATTTCTGGCCGCAGAACCAGTTAGGTGCGATTACGTAACAAAGGAGAGAGAGAAAAGGAGTGACACTAGCTTTCAGGTGGGGAATATAATACTATGTAACGTCCCTATCTTAACTTCTGACAAAACTTTAAGGTCACTAGTTTTATCTGGGTGCCCGGTACCCAAACCCCTACTACGCACTACCGTGGCACCTTAGGACTACATGTTTAGGATGGACCCCGAGTGGTAAGGGTTAAATGGATGGTTCGTGGGGAATGAGACTGGCGAGTTTAGTCCAATAAGATATATTTATTACTCTAGTCAGATGCTAAACTACTACATGAGTCACCGGATAGATCTCCCGGGCGACGAGGGAGCAGACACGATATCGGTCTCGCAACCTTTCTAAGACCTGCGATCAACCCTCAGGGGGGGTGAACTCCCAGACACATTTTATATCGTAATTTCGTCAGACGTGCTAGATACGGGCCACACATGTACTCAGTTTTGGCTTCCAACATTCAACAATCTTGTGTTATTATCACACACAAAACTTGCTGATCTCGATGTTCACCAGCCGGAAGGTCCATGGGTCGCACCGTGCTCGCTCGTCAACGGGAGGCAACCCAATACTCTTGATTTCCAAGGAAATTACAAGCGTGGTTAACCCCTGTCAGAATAAGCCTTAGAATAATTATGCTCTTACACACACACACACACACAAAACACACACACACACACAAAAACCACACACATATATATATAATATATATATATATGTGTGTGTGTCCATTTTTTTTGTACCCGGGTGTTTTACAAACCTTTCAGGTTATTGGAATTAACTTCACTAATTAGGTGGAGGAGAGCTAAGCCTTTAAATATAATAAACAAGTAACAATAAATTAATAATAAAAATATTACTATTCAGTTTCCTGAATAAATTCATCTCTTAAAAACCATTTAAACCTTAAAAATCGAATGATATCACTTTAATAATAATTAAATTTAATAAGAGTGACCATACATTAAGATCATGTATTAACTCTTCTTAAATCGGGCAAGGAAAATTTTAAAACTAATATATTAATTTACCCTGAAAAAAAAGGTAGGCCTATGAAAAATTAAATCTACTTCTTACAAAGGAATGTGAATGTGGGGAATTCAGGCCTCCACCGTTGTTCGGATTCCACGTTAATTGTAGGTCTTCATTTCATCTCACAATCACCCTACCATTACACATTAGCGTAAGTGCGTATAACCCGAAGGGGTATAAGACTGGTGCTAAATAATAAATAATAAATAAATGTAGGCCTGTAAAATTATATAATTAAATACTTAAGGTCAATGACACAGTCTACGTCTCGTACCTCCTGGAATCCCCACGTACTCTCGGAGTACACCACCACAGTTTGGGTAACACTGTGCTATAATATAGTACGGGTGACCCCGTCGCTCGACAGGGCCTTAGAAGAGGCGCGCGATGAACCGAAATGCCCGGTCCAATGTTATCATTGTTGCTTAGAACCTCATGGTACTGCTTTTCAATAAAACCCTCGGGGTGTGGGAATAATAGCCAATCATGTGTGAGAAAGGTTGGCCGAGATGTGTGAATGTGTGTACTGTTTCTGAGAACCAGTCCTTAGCGGAATAATAAAAAAGAAAAAATCTCAGTGATGATCGTAACAATCAATAACGACGTGTTTGAGCGTAGCTTCTAAACACTGGACTATCCATTATGGTTTTATGACGGTGCGTTTCCTCTTGCTCGGATCGTTTTGTTGTTGTTTTTAAAAACTAAAGTTTAGTAGAACTCACAAAACCGGAACACATTCATGAACTTAATATAATCTCCCTTATTTGCTCTTTTTAAATCTGTACTTTGTATTATTTCTGTTTAAAAGAGGCGGGAAGTAGCTTATAAAAAGGGTACAAATTTACAATAGTTATTATGTTCACAGGACTCGACACATTGAACATATTGGAAGGATTAATCACAGTGGCGTAACTAAAAGGGTTGGCGTAGGTGGCAAAAGGGACATATGTCACGCCCAAAATTTGGCCCAATCGCAGTCCCACGTTCCAAAATCAATATTTAACAAGACATAACAAATAAATCACGTCTTTTTGCCAATAAATTATTTACTTAAGAATTCTTCATTCAAAACTTATAAAAAAATTCTAATAATAAATGCCAATGTAATTTATTGTAATCTAAAATTTACCACACTATTTTTTTTAGGGGAGGGGCTTCTTTTCTTGAAGGGGGTGGCGGGGTGGGGGAGCACCATAAAAGTTTTGCCATGGGCCCATTACTGTCTAGTTAGCCTCTGGATATTAATATATTATTATTTATTATTATTATTATTATTATTATTAAATTATTAGCACCGCGTCTTACTACCGTTCGGGTTATACGCACTTACGCTAATGTGTAATGGTAGAGTGATTGTGAGATGAAATGGAGAACCTACAGTTTAACGGGGAATCCTAACCACGGGGAGGCCTGGCATTCCCCACATTCACAAATGTCTTGTCAGATTTGAAGGAAGGGTATGGTATCAGATAAATTTGTGCCGGGACCGAGGATTGAACCCGTACCCCAGCATAGAAGTCCGACCCCTTTACCCCTAGACCGCCAGGGGTCACCCTCTCTGAATATGCAAAAAAACTATTCTCATGAGGTCCCCCTTATTTTTAACCCTCATAATAGAGAACGAATTGTAATCGGTGAAAATGGTCAACCTTGAGAATAATGGAGGCAAAAACGATTTGTTACAAATCCGGGTATGTTTAATAAGAACGTAAGAATCTATTTTGGTTTTTACAAAAAATTATTTTAAGTAGCTACGAATGCCTCTGTGGAATAGTGGTCAGAGTTTCTGGCTACAAATCCCGAGTTCCCGGTTCGATCCCTGGTATTCTGTGTAGCAGTGGGTCTGGAACGGGATCAACTCAGTTTTTGTGAAGACAAATGAGGGATACTTGAACGGAAAATAAATAAATAGAGGCTCCGGGTTCCAGAAAACTGAGATTAAGGCCGAAGGGTTCGTTGTGCTGACCATATGATAACCTCTATCCGAAAATATTGGTACTATTCCCCTCCGCTCGGTATGGCTTGATTGTAGGCTGATGCCATGGAGTTTTTTTAAATACTAATTACTGGTTTGGGAAAAATTTTAATTTGCTTAAAGATGGCTAAAACAATTTTGTTCAACACCTAAAACTACTCACTGACTGTTTTCACTCATCACCGTTTCCCCTAACCCCTGGGCCTTCAAATTTAAAATTTTGGCGTGCCTATTGGTTCCTAGGCAAAGAGACAAGACGGTATTTGTGAAAATTTGACCTCTAAGGGGGGGAAAAAATGTTTTGGGTTTGAAAGTTTTCAAAACTCACTTATTTATTTTTGAACCAGTGGACATAAAGCCCTAGAAATTAAAATGAAAAGCTCTTTTAGAATTTAGTTTAAAAGTTTTTGAAATTTTTAAAAATTTTATCCCCTAAGGGTGGAGAGGGCAGAAAGGGGTGGGAAATCATATGGGGCTCCGATATAGATTAAATTTAATTTTGGTGTTTTTTTAGTCGCTGAAAAATGAATATGACATTAATTGTGTACGGCACCCACAACAGTGGGTCCTGATATGCGTTTGGAGATAAGCGTTGTGGTGGTTCAAAACTTATATAACTTATTTCAAAAAAACACATAATTTTTATGTAAAAACTGAAAAATGAAATTTATTACTATGGTTTTCGGTTGACAGAGTTTCCTCTTTTCTTAATGTTTCCGTAACAATATATATTATTTCATTTTTTTCTTTGGTGGAGTGTTTCTGCAACAATGGGTTTTTTATTTCGTTTCACAAATCTTATAAGTTTTTAGTGATTGTCTCTATTTTAAAAATAGAATTGAGGGAAAGTCTGTACGGTGTTCATACCATTTATTTTTATGACATCGGAAATTACTTACAAATTTACTGGTTAAAAGTAAATTGTACAGATATGTGATTACCTGATATCATTTGATACTGAAGGGAATATTAAAATCTACCACTAATAGAGAGAAAAAAATCCAAGCCGCAATATCCTGGTGTCAAATTGTATGATTGAATAAAAGTAAAGATTATTGGGAGTCTGTGGTCACACGGTCTAATTTAGGCGGTAGGCTTTTCAATATATCCGATCACAAGGGTTTTTTTGGTTGGGACGGGTAAATATCACTGATTATTTCCTCATAGTCAATTTTACGCTAATGTGAGTGCATTTACTCCAGAATCCCATTCTTTATAGTTTACCGTTAAAATAACTCTTCTGTCAAAACATGTAAACTAAATAAATTGTGATAGATTTATTTCATATCTCCTTTAAAATTCATTCAATAAAAATAAAAAAAAATTCATACATTCATCCCCCCTTATTGGGGCGCTTTCCCTTTGCTACAGTCCGATTTTGATGAAAGGAGCTTTTTTATTCTTATAAAAGCTACAAAATATTTTGTCATAAATTATTATAGGTAAAGTTACGGGAAACTGTAAATTTTCTCACTATTAATACCTATGAAATAATTATAATTTTAAAGTACTATATTCATGAATACTTTTTTTTAGCACCTCATCTTTCTAACCCGTTCGGCCATACGCTTATGTACTTATTACGCTATGGGTTTTAAAAAATGAGGAAGATTACATTTATAGGATGTCTAACCGTATTTTCCTGGAGGGAGAGTGAAAAAACATGTTTAAAAAACTACCTTCAGTACACCCAACCGAGATTCGAACCTTGATCTCCCCCTCATTGGCAGTCTATCTACTGCGAGAGTAGTACCTTAGACCACCGGGAAAAGGGTTTTCATCAATGTTAATATAAAAAAAATTTTATGTTTTAAAAGTTCCTTCTTTCCAGAATCCAAATTTTATGTAGTGGCCTACAGATTATCATAATCTGACATCCACGTGCCACACTGTGGTTTGTTATCTCTGTTTTGGGGCCTGCAGACTATTTATAGCACACCACGATATTAGTACTCCTGTGTCTTTCATCGTTTCTCCTTGTGCGTTCATTAGTAAAAAATAAGTTGCATTGTGCTGTACATTGCCAGCATAAAGTCACAACCGACTATAGAGTCGCTGGGGCTGATAATATATATATATATATATATAAAATTTATTTGACGTATTTAACGTTGCCCCTTTAAAACCGACTGATTATATCACACACGATTTAACTTAACTTTAATCTCGCAGACACAACACCCAGCCCCCGGCCGTTAATTCATCACTATTAAAAGGAAAAAAACCCACATTTCACCAATGGTACGTTTTTCGTCTACGCCAGGAATCGAACCAGGGACCCTTAACTCGGTGGACAGACACTTACCAAATGAGCTAAGGTGTTTGGGGAGCTGTGTTTTTCAATGAAACTGGTTTTTTAGCGAATGATATACCACGTTTCTGTCTTAAGCTTGAGATAAGAGTTAACCGGGGCACGGAACGATCCCGGATAGCTCGTGATAGAGCATTGGTGTGCTAAGGCAAAGGTTTGGGTTCGATTTCCGTGTCCAGTTGTCGTTTTTCAATGTATTCGAAAATGTAAAAAAGAGTGGCCATAGAGAAAACCCAAAGAAATCGATAAAGGACCCGGGTACACGGCGGGATGAACTCGTCGAGAGAGCATTGCTCCGCACTTTTGCGTTGCGGTGTGCTACCGTGTAGCCACTTGCTAGAAAATGCGGTGCGGGGGGGCGGTTCCGTGCAGCCATAGCTTAGCTTTCAGGTGAACAAAGTGGAGGCCTTTCATATACTTCATTCACGGGAAGAATTCTCTCTGGAAGGTCTTTTTTTTCCCACCCAAAGTTCCACTATATAACAGATTTCTGTAGGGAAAAAAGCTTTCAGAAAAAAATTCCTTCGCTGAAAAAACTTTAGGAACCGCTGGTTAGAAAGATAGTATAAAAACAGATATTTGTTTTGGTTACGACCAAACAACCAATTATTGCCTAACTTCAGAGAAAATAATGGTACGACCACAATCGACATACTTTATCATGTAGTTTTTGTTCATCACCAAAGTCTTACTACCCGTTCAGGTAATACGCATATATGACAATACTATGATAGGATAAGGATGAGGAAGAATCATTCCACAGGCAACCTACCGCATTTGAGTGGAAACGGAATGAGAAACAATTTAGGAAAATATCAATTCTTAGTAAACTATTCTTAATATTTTCTCTGAAAAGACAGTCTATTATAGTACTTTTTATCATGTTTTTTTGTTCTGTGACCGAGGCTACAGTCTAAGCGGTTTGATGTTTTTTTTAAAACTTTATATTTAGATTTTATGGTCATAGCTGGATAAATCGTGATTTTAATTATATCGCTAAAATTAAAAGTAGTTAATTTGAAAAATAAGTTCTAAAAAATTTGGGATTAAAAAAATAAATCATTTTACTATTTTATTTAAAAAAAATATATTGGAAGTGTTTTACATGACAAAATAAGATTGTTTGTTGGATTTTCTAAACCATAATATCTATTCAAGGGTAATTTACCATTTACTGATTTTTGAAATTTCAATTTAAAAACAAATTGGTTTGACAATTGCAAGATATTTAAGAGGAGCTCACTGATAACAGATTTTTTAAAAATTTAGTTCAAAACTATAATATACCATATGAAAACGTGTGTGCAATTGTGGTTTATTATTTACCTTTCATGAAAAAAAAATACAAGCTGCTCAGCATTTGGTTCCCAACCTGAGAGGCGCGAAGCACTTTCAAGGGGGGCGCGGAAAAAATAATAATAACGTTAAAAATCATAAAAGAATTTTAAAGGAATTTTTTAAATTAAATTTCCTTTTTCAAAGTAAGATAATTTTTTCGGTGTGTTGGCAATACTGATCCCATTGTAAAATTAAATCTATAAGGTGCCCAAGCTAAAAGTAAGGCGCTTGTACGTATGCACCTGTATTTGAAAACTCAAAAGACTAAATATTAGCCCCCCCCCCAATTTTTCTTTCTACCCTCCCTCGCACCTACCGATGAAGCTACGTGCCACACCACCCAAATCTTCAACTCTGATTCTTTTTAAAAAACTAAGCAACGTTGTCGACTTGTATTGGAAAGTGATTTGCGGTGTGCTCTGTCAACAACAAACCCCAAAAATTTAACAACACTGGATGAAAACCAAAACAGTGCCAACCCCACCCAATTTGTAATTTTTTGTACCATTAAGTTGCCAATTTTATATTGATCATGATACAATAAAAGAAATGATTTTTTTTTTTTAGGGGTTTCCCTATAACTATCCTAAAAAATAGTGGGGGCAAGGGCGCGTTGAAATTTGATGCCACCAAGGGAGGATTCAGCCTAAACGGTTGGGAACCACTGCGCTATTGTCAATGACACACCCGGGCGAAGTTACATCACCCGACTTTCCGAGTCAGACAAGTTCTCTGAGAGTGGGCCCACTACGTCATATTGTTGTAGAGTATTAACACAGGTTTTGCAGGACAATTTGGGCCATAAAGTTTAAATACGCCTCACAGGGGGTCTTCATACGAACCGCTTTGGTCGCACGGATAGTGTACCTGGCCGTAATGTGTATGGTTTAAGGGGAAATGGAGCGTACAACTTTAACTACTCATCATCTTGTGACGTTCTCAGTTGTTAGCGTGCCTGCCTGCTAAGTTAAGGGTCCCCCGGGATGGCTGATACAAAAATTATTGGTGAAATGTGTGTTTACCCTTTACAGTGATGAATTATTAATGACCTAGGCTGTTCGTGTGTCTGTTGTAGAATTAAGCTAGTCTTAAGCCTATTCAAAAAAAGGGGCACTTAAACAACCTAAAATAAAATACAATCTTGTTACTTTGACCCCGTTGCAGTGGGGTTGTTATGACGAGAGAACAATTTCCCCGTCTTTACCCCGTAAAATGATTTCTTTGACGGAGATCGATCCCGATCATTCGCAATTAAATTGTTTTGGTGCAATTTGGCTTCCTTACCTCTTCTGGTTTGTTTTCCAGGTTTGTTAATAAACGGGTTTGGATCACGACCGTCCC
>JBCFYV010004656.1:0-19170 GCA_039000515.1 Timema cristinae
CAGTCTGGGAAGTAATGTGTTTGAGAGAGGAGGTCATGGTATTTCACGTGGGGGATGGAGTCCAACCTGTCGGAGGGTGAGTATTATGCCATTTGATTTGAACTGTTACTTGTAACTTGTCACAAATGGTTATTTATTGTATTTGAGAATCTAGTTACTAAGGTGAATTTGTTGAGTGATATTTCTTCCTCATTTTATAGCTAACACGACAGTGCTTGGTAATTAGACTCTTGTGTTAGTAACGATAGCCTTTCTTTGTCATTGGGTAACTTTGAAGGGTCTATCGTGGTTTTTTTTATTTGAGATATTTAACGTGCACTTTATAAACCGATTGGTTATATTAGCACACAATCATTTCTCTGAGTGAGAGTGAAAGGAACTACAAATTTTGCAGGGAAAGGTATTTTCACATACCCTTCCATTGCTATTAATTCTCAATTCTCAATATGTTATGTGTTGAGCCAATAATAAATTACTCTGTTTGTTAGAGGAGGGTTATCAACTCTCATAGAGTCACAAATATGCTTACATAGTCGTTGAAAATGTGCTCATTTCTAATTTTCGCACTATTTTCTACTAATAAAACTTGAAATACAGGATTGTTCAGGTAAAAGAGCCCTGTTGGAATCTTTCGTATTTAGTTTGGCTTGATCCATATTTTTAAATAACGTCTCGTAGAATTAAGTATTGGGATAGAGCTGAATGTCTCCGCAGAAGTTTCTCGCTTATCGAGGCGACCTCCTTAAACCACCTACTACCAGACATTTTTGTTTCATTGAATACCACTGGAAACCCCAGTTACACATTTTTAAATATTATATAATTCACTATTGAATTAATACAACTCTATTATACTTGATTTAAAATCTTGTGACACTTTATTAATTTTGTTACTTTAACATAAAAACTAGTTTAAACTTTAATCTTTAAATTATCAAAGAGTAGTGTAGATTATAACTTGTCTGACTACAAAGAGTTTTTTTAATAGTACACAGAACATGAATTACACCACCCCCCCCTTTCCCAACCCCCAGATATTCACACAATATTTTCACGAATTGAAAATTTTAAAAAATAAATAAAGATGAATATTTACACAACTAATAATTATGTTTATTTTATAATCGATCCCATGATAAACATTGTCGATACTTTCCACCCCTTTGAACTACTGTTTTTGTCTAAAAAAGTCATATCCCATTTCTGTTGGTTTTCATAGAGATTTACCCAATTCCACGAGAAATACTTTTATATTATAATTATTTATTGTTTGATTCCAATTTAATTCAGGTATATTCAAATAAAGAAATAATTTAGCTCATTTATTTTAAAATATTAAGAATAACAACATTGCCTAACTAATTGTAATTTAATTTGCTATGTACAGTACATCTGAACCAAAATACCTCACGTGACAACCCCTGACTTTGTTGTGTTAAGCCTCGTCCAGACTTGAACAGAACAACGAACACCAACATGTTCGCGACAAGTGTGGATGGTTTTCCGAACAGAACAGTGTACCAACATATGTTCGATAACATGTTCTGTTCAAGTCTGGAGACACTCGGCCACAGAGAACCGAACAACGAACATGAGTGATATAAGATTCACCACTCGACCGTTTTTTAGCACAGCATGATACAATATTATGGTTGAATTCTGAAATAAAACTCTAGATGAACGCCAGTATTAGCTTGAACATATGTTTCCACATCACTTCTAGTAATGTTAGTTGTTTATTTATCAACATTATTGTTAAACTACTTGTGAAAAATGTATCAGCAGAAATAATTCTTCCGCTCTTTCCGAGCAATTCCCAATTCATATCTAGACATAATAGTTTTCTTCCCTGTGAATACTTGAATGGTTATAACACAATATTCTACTCATCTCCCGTCACGTTCTCATGTGTAATGTAAACATATTTTAATGACTCCGCCTGCAGCCGAAATTAACTTGTTATTTGTGACAATTAATTAGGTTTTGTTTATCACTGCCATTCAGAACTACCAAACCATAAACAATGGGATATTAATTGCTCTAATTATTATTTTTATAGCACCGCGTATTATCTGTTCAGTTTACAGGCATATGTACTAATTGTGCTTGTGAATTATGGATGAGAAGGGCTGAATTCAGAGGAAGTATACCCACATTTGCGTAGAAGGAAAGTATAAAACAATTTAGGAAAACCTCCCTCAATACACCTGACAGGGATTCGAACCCTAATCTCCCTGTAATAGGCTGTCTAGTCTATGTCCTGTTTAATGTTCACACGCTATCACTGAAACACCCTGTATATAGTTTATGGTCCTACCAATTAAATTAGGCCGTTAGTAGAAAGTGTGCTAAGCCTATAGATAATAATAAAAAAAGTCAAACATCATGTAAAACTTAGAAGATTTCCCACACCCAATGGACTAGCATATAATATTATTATTCCCCAGCGCCTGTAAATTAGACTGTTCCGTCTCGAGTGCGCGCACTCCAGTCTGGCCACCTCTCATTACAACAAATGTGTTATATTTTATTTTCTAGTCACTCATTGCCCAGTCTGGCTGAACCCTGAGCTGATATTATTATTTGATAAACTAATAATCATTAATTATATTTTACAAACTGAAGCTTTAAACATATTTACTGAGATACTTAATTGGGATACGGATAGGGCTGTTATACTAGTTACCACTTATCACACTCAGTAACAAACACAAGGTTTGAACACTGGCTGCAGACACTAACATGTATATCTACACTTTGTCTCAGTAACAAAGACAAGGTTTGAACACTGGCTGAGACAATACATGTATATCTACACTTTGTCCAGTAACAAAGACAGTTTTGAACACTGGCTGAGACATAACATGTAAATCTACACTGCTATAACAAGACATAGTTTGAACACTTGGCTGAGTAACAAAACAGTATTAACACTTTGTCTCAGTAACAAAGACAATTTGAACACTGCTAAACATACAAGTTATTACACTTTGTCTCTAACAAAGACAAGCTTGAACACTGGCTGCAGCACTAACATGTATATCTACATTTGCTCAATAACAAACACAAGGTTTGAACTACCTTTCAGACACTAAGATATTACACTTTGTTCAGTAACAAATACAAGTTTTACACTTGCTGAAACAAACATATTACACTTGTCTGTAACAAACAGGTTTGAACACTGGCTGAAGACATAACATGTTATATTACACTTTGTCTCAGTAACAAATACAGGTTTAACACTGGCTGAAACTAACATGTTATACACTTGTCTCAGAACAAATACAAGTTTTGAACTGGCTGCAACACAAATGTATATCAATTGCTCGTAACAAAACAAGGTTTAACACTGGCTGAAGACACTAACATGTAATCTACACTTTTTACAATAACAAACACAAGGTTTGAACACTGGCTGCAGACACTAACATGATTCTACACTTTTCCAGTAACAAAACAAGGTTTGAACACTGGCTGAAGACACTAAATGTATATCTACACTTTGTCTCAGTAACAAAGACAAGGTTTGAACACTGCTGAAGACACTAACATGTATATCTACACTTTGTCTCAATAACAAACAAGGTTTGAAACCTGGCTGAGACATAACATGTTATATCTACCTTTGTCTCAGTAACAAAGACAAGTTTGAACACTGGCTGCAGACACTAACATGTATATCTAACTTTGTCTCAGTAACAAAGACAAGGTTTGAACACTGGCTGAGACACTAACATGTATATCTACACTTTGTCTCAGTAACAAAACAAGGTTTAACCTGCTGAAACACTAACATGTATATCTACACTTTGCTTCATAACAAACACAAGGTTTGAACACTGGCTGAAGACTAACATGTATATTACACTTTGTTCTAACAAATACAAGGTTACAGGCTGAGCATACGTAACTACACTTTGTCTCAGTAACAAAGCAACTTAACACGGTCTGAACACTAACTGTAATCTCACTTTGTTCATACAAACAGGTTTAACAATGGCTGAAATCTAAAGATACATACACTTTGTCTTAACAAAACAAGGTTTGAACAGGCTGAAATAACATGTATATCTACACTTTGTCTCAGTAACAAAAAGGTTTGAACACTGGCTGAGACACTAACATGTATATCTAACTTTGTCTCAGTAACAAAGACAAGGACAAATTGGCTGAAGCACTAACATTATATCTACACTTGTCTCAGTAACAAAAGGACAGGTGAACACACTGTAACACACTTGTTATAACAAGACAAAGCAAACGTAGACACTCAGTAACTAACTTGTATCATAACAAAGACAAAGGTTTGAACCTGGTGAGACACTAACATGTATATCTACACTTTGTCTCAGTAACAAAGACAAGGTTTGAACACTGCTGAGACACTAACAGTATATCTACACTTTGTCTCAGTAACAAAGACAAGGCTTGAACACTGGTGAAGACACTAACATGTATATAACTTTGTCTCATAACAAGACATTAACACGCAAGCTCATGTAATCTCCTTGTCTCGTAAAAAACAAGTTTGACCTGCTAACAACATAACTGTAATCTACACTTGCTCAGTAACAAAACAGTTTACACACGCTGAAGACTAACAGTATTTACACTTTGTCTGAACAAAAGTTTAACACTGCGAACATAACAATTTACACTTGTTCAGTAACAAAGATAACCTTTGCTGAAACAACATGATACTACACTTCTATAACAACACTTTGAACAGGCTGAAACTACATGTAAATACATTTTCATACACTTGCTCAGTAACAAGACAAGGTTTAACTACTGCTAGACACTAACAAGATAATTCACACTTTGTCTCAGTAACAAAACAAGGTTTGAACACTGGCTGAAGACACTAACATGTATATCTACATTGTTCAGTAACAAAGACAAGGGAACCTGGTGAAGACACTAACATTTATCTACATTTTCAGTAACAGACAAGGTTAACCTGCTGAAGCACAAATGTATATCTACACTTTTCTATAAAAAGACAGTTTGAACACTGTGAGACACAAATGTTATCTACACTTGTCTCAGTAACAAGACAAGGTTGAACACTGGCTGAAGACATAACATGTTATCTACCTTTGTTCAGTAAAGACAAGTTTAACACGCTGAGCCTAACTGTAATCTACACTTTGTCTCATAACAACAAGTTTGAACACTGGTGAGCCTAACTGTAATCTACTTTGTTCGTACAAGCAAGGTTTAACATGGTGAGCATAACATGTATTCTACCTTTGCTCAGAACAAAACAAGTAAATGGTGAACAACGTTATTACACTTTGTCTCAGTACAAACATAATGGTGAGACATAACATGATATCTACACTTGTTCATAACAAAACAGGTTTGAAATGTGAGACTAACTGTTATACACTTTGTTCAGTACAAGACAGGTTGAACACTGTGAGACACTACATGTATATTACATTTGTCTCAGTACAAACAAGGTTTGAACACTGGTAAACTAACAGTATATACACTTTGTCTCAGTAACAGACAAGGTTGACACTGTGAAGACATAACTGTTATTACACTTGTCTCAGTACAAAGACAAGGTGACATGGCTGAGCACTAATGTATATTACACTTGTCTCATAACAAACAAGTTAAGCTGACACTACATGAATTACCTTGTCATAACAAACAAGGTTGAACTGTGAGACCTACATGTTATACACTTTGTCTCGTAACAACAGTTAACTGTGAGAAAACATTATCTACACTTTGTTCTACAACAAGGTTGAACACTGCTGAGACACTACATGTATATCTACACTTTGTTCGTAAAATCAGGTAACTGTGAGACAAATGATACTACATTGTCTAGTAACAAAACGTTGACATGTGAGACACTAACAGTATTCACTTGTCTCATAACAACAGTTTGACACTGGTGAGACACTAACTGTATATCTAATTTGTTCGTAACAAAGACAGGTTGAAACTGCTGACAAGTATCTACCTTTGTTCAGAAAAAGGTGACATGGGAGACCTAAGATATACTTTTCTCATACAACACGTTGACAGCGACTTTGTCTCAGTAACAAAGACAAGGTTTGAACACTGGCTGAAGACACTAACATGTATATCTACACTTTGTCTCAGTAACAAAGACAAGGCTTTGAACACTGGCTCTGAAGACACTAACATGTATATCTACACTTTGTCTCAGTAACAAAGACAAGGCTTGAAACACTGGCTGAAGACACTAACATGTATATCTACACTTTGTCTCAGTAACAAAGACAAGGTTTGAACAACTGGCTGAAGACACTAACATGTATATCTACACTTTGTCTCAGTAACAAAGACAAGGTTTGAACACTGGCTGAAGACACTAACATGTATATCTACACTTTGTCTCAGTAACAAACACAAGGCTTGAAACACTGGCTGAAGACACTAACATGTATATCTACACTTTGTCTCAGTAACAAAGACAAGGTTTGAACACTGGCTGAAGACACTAACATGTATATCTACACTTTGTCTCAGTAACAAAGACAAGGTTTGAACACTGGCTGAAGACACTAACATGTATATCTACACTTTGTCTCAGTAACAAAGACAAGGTTTGAACACTGGCTGAAGACACTAACATGTATATCTACACTTTGTCTCAGTAACAAAGACAAGGTTTGAACACTGGCTGAGACACTAACATGTATATCTACACTTTGTCTCAGTAACAAAGACAGGTTTTGAACACTGGCTGAAGCACTAACATGTATATCAACACTTTGTCTCAGTAACAAAGACAAGGTTTGAACACTGCTGAAGCACTAACATGTATATCTACACTTTGTCTCAGTAACAAAGACAAGGCTAAAACTGGCTGAGACACTAACATGTATATCTACACTTTGTCTCAGTAACAAAGACAAGGTTTAAACTGGCTGAAGACACTAACATTATATCTACACTTTGTCTCAGTACAAAGACAAGGTTTGAACACTGGCTGAAGACACTAAATGTATATCTACACTTTGTCTCAGTACAAAGACAAGGTTGAACACTGGCTGCAGACACTAACATGTATATCTACACTTTGTCTCAGTAACAAAGACAAGGTTTGAAATGGCTGAAGACACTAACATGTATATCTACACTTTGTCTCAGTAACAAAGACAAGGTTGAACACTGGCTGAAGACACTAACATGTATATCTACACTTTGTCTCAGTAACAAAGACAAGGTTTGAACACTGGCTGAACACTAACATGTATACTACACTTTGTCTCAGTAACAAAACAAGGTTTGAACACTGGCTGAAGCACTAACATGTATATCTACACTTTGTCTCAGTAACAAAGACAAGGTTTGAACACTGGCTGAAGACACTAACATGTATATCTACACTTTGTCTCAGTAACAAAGACAAGGTTGAACACTGGCTGAAGACACTAACATGTATATCTACACTTTGTCTCAGTAACAAAGACAAGGTTTGAACACTGGCTAAGACACTAACATGTATATCTACACTTTGTCTCAGTAACAAAGACAAGGTTTAAACACTGGCTGAAGACACTAACATGTATATCTACACTTTGTCTCAGTAACAAAACAAGGTTTGAACACTGGTGAAGACACTAAATGTATATCTACACTTTGTCTCAGTAACAAAGACAAGTGAAATACTGGCTGAAGGCACTAACATGTATATCTACACTTTGTCTCAGTAACAAAGACAAGGTTTGAACACTGCTGAAGCACTAACATGTATATCTACACTTTGTCTCAGTAACAAAGACAAGGTTTGAACACTGGCTGAAGACACTAACATGTATATCTACACTTTGTCTCAGTAACAAAGACAAGGTTTGAACACTGGCTGAAGACACTAACATGTATATCTACACTTTGTCTCAGTAACAAAGACAAGGTTTGAACACTGGCTGAAGACACTAACATGTATATCTACACTTTGTCTCAGTAACAAAGACAAGGTTTGAACACTGGCTGAAGCACTAACATGTATATCTACACTTTGTCTCAGTAACAAAGACAAGGTTTGAACACTGGCTGAAGACACTAACATGTATATCTACACTTTGTCTCAGTAACAAAGACAAGGTTGAACACTGGCTGAAGACACTAACATGTATATCTACACTTTGTCTCAGTAACAAATACAAGGTTTGAACACTGGCTGAAGACACTAACATGTATATCTACACTTGTCTCAGTAACAAAACAGGTTTGAACACTGGCTGAAGACACTAACATGTATATCTACACTTTGTCTCAGTAACAAAACAAGGTTTGAACACTGGCTGAAGACACTAACATGTATATCTACACTTTGTCTCAGTAACAAAGACAAGGTTTGAACACTGGCTGAAGACACTAACATGTATATCTACACTTTGTCTCAGTAACAAAGACAAGGCCTAAATACTGGCTGAAGACACTAACATGTATATCTACACTTTGTCTCAGTAACAAGACAAGGTTTAACACTGGCTGAAGACACTAACATGTATATCTACACTTTGTCTCAGTAACAAAGACAAGGTTAAACACTGGCTGAAGACACTAACATGTATATCTACACTTTGTCTCAGTAACAAAGACAAGGTTTGAACACTGGCTGAAGACACTAACATGTATATCTACACTTTGTCTCAGTAACAAAGACAAGGTTTGAACACTGGCTGAAGACACTAACATGTATATCTACACTTTGTCTCAGTAACAAAGACAAGGTTTGAACACTGGCTGAAGACACTAACATGTATATCTACACTTTGTCTCAGTAACAAAGACAAGGTTTGAACACTGGCTGAAGACACTAACATGTATATCTACACTTTGTCTCAGTAACAAAGACAAGGTTTGAACACTGGCTGAAGACACTAACATGTATATCTACACTTTGTCTCAGTAACAAATACAAGGTTTGAACACTGGCTGAAGACACTAACATGTATATCTACACTTTGTCTCAGTAACAAATACAAGGTTTGAACACTGGCTGAAGACACTAACATGTATATCTACACTTTGTCTCAGTAACAAAGACAAGGTTTGAACACTGGCTGAAGACACTAACATGTATATCTACACTTTGTCTCAGTAACAAAGACAAGGCTAAATACTGGCTGAAGACACTAACATGTATATCTACACTTTGTCTCAGTAACAAAGACAAGGTTTGAACACTGGCTGAAGACACTAACATGTATATCTACACTTTGTCTCAGTAACAAAGACAAGGCCTAAATACTGGCTGAAGACACTAACATGTATATCTACACTTTGTCTCAGTAACAAATACAAGGTTTGAACACTGGCTGAAGACACTAACATGTATATCTACACTTTGTCTCAGTAACAAATACAAGGTTTGAACACTGGCTGAAGACACTAACATGTATATCTACACTTTGTCTCAGTAACAAAGACAAGGTTTGAACACTGGCTGAAGACACTAACATGTATATCTACACTTTGTCTCAGTAACAAAGACAAGGCTTGAACACTGGCTGAAGACACTAACATGTATATCTACACTTTGTCTCAATAACAAAGACAAGGCTTTGAACACTGGCTGAAGACACTAACATGTATATCTACACTTTGTCTCAGTAACAAAGACAAGGTTTGAACACTGTCTGGAGACACTAACATGTATATCTACACTTTGTCTCAGTAACAAAGACAAGGTTTGAACACTGGCTGAAGGCACTAACATGTATATCTACACTTTGTCTCAGTAACAAAGACAAGGTTTGAACACTGGCTGAAGACACTAACATGTATATCTACACTTTGTCTCAGTAACAAATACAAGGTTTGAACACTGGCTGAAGACACTAACATGTATATCTACACTTTGTCTCAGTAACAAATACAAGGTTTGAACACTGGCTGAAGACACTAACATGTATATCTACACTTTGTCTCAGTAACAAAGACAAGGTTTGAACACTGGCTGAAGACACTAACATGTATATCTACACTTTGTCTCAGTAACAAAGACAAGGCCTAAATACTGGCTGAAGACACTAACATGTATATCTACACTTTGTCTCAGTAACAAAGACAAGGTTTGAACACTGGCTGAAGACACTAACATGTATATCTACACTTTGTCTCAGTAACAAAGACAAGGCCTAAATACTGGCTGAAGACACTAACATGTATATCTACACTTTGTCTCAGTAACAAATACAAGGTTTGAACACTGGCTGAAGACACTAACATGTATATCTACACTTTGTCTCAGTAACAAATACAAGGTTTGAACACTGGCTGAAGACACTAACATGTATATCTACACTTTGTCTCAGTAACAAAGACAAGGTTTGAACACTGGCTGAAGACACTAACATGTATATCTACACTTTGTCTCAGTAACAAAGACAAGGCTTGAACACTGGCTGAAGACACTAACATGTATATCTACACTTTGTCTCAATAACAAAGACAAGGCTTGAACACTGGCTGAAGACACTAACATGTATATCTACACTTTGTCTCAGTAACAAAGACAAGGTTTGAACACTGGCTGGAGACACTAACATGTATATCTACACTTTGTCTCAGTAACAAAGACAAGGTTTGAACACTGGCTGAAGGCACTAACATGTATATCTACACTTTGTCTCAGTAACAAAGACAAGGTTTGAACACTGGCTGAAGACACATTTATATCCAGAATGTGGTTTTCAATCTTATCTCAAGGAACAATGCTGTGGACCTTAATCGCCCCCTATATTCAAACCATCTTAGTTCATTATAGCAAATTGCTATGAACAATCTCATTAATATTAAAACGTACTAATAATATTTGACATATTTAATTAATCAAGCTAAATGCATCGCTGGACATACGCATTAAAGCATTGGTTTACTGGTGATGTGAAGGTAAGGGATCGAATCCCGACCTGGTGCACTGGAGTGTTTTTCTCTTAACTAGTGTCATACTATTCCTTTAGTCAAATCGCGGCTATATTTCTTCTAAATTCTACCTTGCTCATCCATATTCCTTTAGTGTAAGATAAATACTCGGATTCTTCAGATTGCTAGTAAGATGCTTTCTCGTACGTTCACACTTGTTTTAATTTGAAGTTAACTTTATTGAGATCTCCACACTTTATTATGCAAGGAAAGGCGTATCTTTGTATCGTGTTCTCAAACATCGCTAAATCTTCACTTTTCATTTTTTGATGTCTTTGATTTTTCTTCTTTCTAATAAACCAAGTCCTACTTTTCAAAGTAAATTTAAAACTTTACTTTGTTTTGTTCCGCTGGCATACTCACTGTCATGACCAGACCGGCTTCCAAGAGTTTCCAGCCCCTTGCACCCACCCTTCACGCGCCCCATTTGAACAAAGAACCAAGTTTGTGAGCTCCACCAACCTGTTGGAAGTGGTACCAGCTGACAGGCTTGCCACTTCAAGCAACACCACTCGGCACGTCTACCAACCTTTTGGAACTACTTGGCTGGATAAGCTTTGACACTTTGCGTCGGAAACTAGTTGCGATACAATCAGCTCAATCTATTGACTTAGGAAGATAAACAGTATTAGTTGCTTAGCTCAGCCGAATAATACAACCACAGGATGTTCAACAACTTGCGTGTCTAAAATAGGGAAATACAGAAATTATAATATCGGTTCATAGAAACTATAAATAGTAGTAGGTATTTTTAATCCGCATTGTGGGATCTTTTATACTCATGTATTCTAATTTACTGGGGATGGGGAGGTCACTATTCGAATACCGGCTGGATGAATACTAGAGTGGTTTTGCCTAAATAGTTTCTCAATCTATCCAACACCTTAGCTTAGTCAGTAGCGTGTCTGTCTACTGAGCTAAGGGTTCCGGGTTTGATACCCAGCATGGCTAAAAAAATTATGATTGGTCAAATGTGGGTTTACCCTTTCACGGCCAGGGACTGGATGTAGTGCCTGTTCTAGTCTAGTTATATTATAAATCATATGAAGCTACGACAAGCCTAGCAAGCCGGTAGTGGAAAAATATCTGGCTTGAATTAAATACTGGCCCAGGTTGGAAACAGGAATAGATAAAAAAGTTTTTCACTCTCCCTCGACAAGTCGGATATTTTCCCTCTAAATTCTACTTTCCTCATCCTTACTCTATTAGCATAAATTGGAGTATAACTCAATTAAAGTATGTCTTTTTATTAAGTATTTTAATTCTGTTAATGAATAATGAATTTTTGCAATATTTTTGGTGAATAATACGTTACAAATAAAGTTTCCCAATTATATCCTCAATCGTATATGTGTTGTGATAAAGTGATGGGCTACCTTGATCACAGATGTCATAATCTATCATGTTTGAGGAAACTTCGTATCACCAATCACAATTCTTACAACGGTTTGATAATTTGAGATCGAATCGAGCTCAGGTCCAACCATTTATTATTTCCCTTCTAATTTATAATAATTACTACTGCACCAATATCCCATTATTCTACTCAAAGATACAAACATGCATTCTTCTTCTTATTATTATTATTATTATTATTATTATTATTATTATTATTATTATTATTATTATTATTATTAAATCAACAACTCGAAGGTTGGTTTGATGTTATTTCCCTCCATCTGAGGCTGAACATGCATTCAGCCCTTTGACTGGTTAGTGCTGCTTGCACAATCTGGTAGAAATCACATGTACTAGGGGAGTTCCCTATTGCCTTCCACACTAAATTTCTAAGAGTAAGTGCTAAAGAGCTTACCAATTTCCCTGAGAAATATATTTTCACACACACCCCAGGTTTTTTCTACATGCCACAATCGGCTTGGGCTGACAGCTTGACCTTCGCTTCGAAAAACCTGTCAACCCTGACTGGGTTTGAACTCATGAGCATTGGGTCCTGAGGCAATTACTTTACCCCAATACCAAAACACATCTTTTGACTGATAAACAAAACCTTTACATAGCATCAGTATAGTTTTCTATGATGTTATATTTAAAAATTGAGATGGTTTAACCATAAATGTTATTTTGTGTGAGTTGACTCCCTTTTAAAAATGAACAAAACCAACACAAGGTGATGCATTGATAAATAATAAACAAATCTATAAATAAATTGTTCTTCAAATTATATAGGTATAAGCATTTTTAAACTTTATTTGTTATAAATTTGAAAATTATTATGTTACTTCTCACGAAATATAATTATATTGGTGAAAATCCCATGCCATTATGCTCAAATTGAGTAGTAGCCAAAACGGGTAGTAAGACGTGGTGATATATATATATATATATATATATATATATATATATGTAATTTCAGAGTTTATATATATATAAATTCTAAATTTACATTTTTTCCCTCCAGTTTACATTTTTATCGTAGCTATATTTTAGAGTTAGAAATTTATTAAAATCTAAATGGAAACACAAATTTCAATAATAAAATAAATATTTATAATCTTAACAGAAGAAGTAGCCGCCACTGCCCATAGTAACAGCACAATGGAGTGTGTGGTTACCCCTGGCAACGCTTTCTTTGCTTCAAACAGCCAGAAAAAAATCAAATTTTATTTTTTCAAGCCCAATTTTTAACTAATAAAAAAATGCTAACCAAAATATTAAAATGATGGCTTCCAGACGCACATGTTTACACACAGGGGCTATTAATGTCTAAATGTAAGACATGACCGACACACATTCTTCATGTTATTAATATAGTTATTTTAATAAAACTAAAAATTTGTTTTTCTAAAGTTTTCTTACTATCGTTAACTTCTCATGGGACTTTATAATCATACTTTGCATGGATGGCTTACATATTTGATGAGTCAATAATGGCTGGAAATTATAGACCTCAAGCCAAGACATGTGATTTGATTATCTATTATTCCACTAATTTGACTAATTTGAGTCTACAAAAATTGATTAGAGAAGTACTTAATATATTGTAATAAAATTGTCACTCATTGCTCTCCCTCTCGCTCTAATCTCAAAGCTACTGCGAATAGAAAAGAGAATATTGAATTACCCCACCCCGTGACGCCATTCAACCACCAATCAATCCAGTCCAGTAATGAACTAGAGGAGGGCGGAGGCATTATCTCTCCTCTTAGAGTTTTCCGGTAATGGAATCTTTTAGTTTTATTACTGTGCTGATTAGACATATAGTTCCTGTTTGTGAGTACAATAATCCAGCTGGAAAGCGAGTCTAGTATGATATCAGTTTGAGTTAAAACTTGGTTGGGCGTGAAGCTAGCAAGATGTAATCATTATATAAGATTCTTATACATTATTTTGATTAATTTACAGAGATAAGAAGATATGATCTAACGTAATAATTGTATTTATATTCATATTAACTTTAGTAAGGAGAAATTGATTGAGAATATTATGTAAGGAACGAGCTTGTGAGAATATTAGATCACTACATATAATAATTGAGAAAGAGATAATTATAGTAATCCTATTAAAAACAAAATATGCCTTATTAAATATTAGATTTGAATTTGTAATATAATGATTAGATAAACATTTAGTTAATATGTAATATGTTAAAATTATTGCACATAAGCTATGTGAAATTACAGTTCTGAGTAAAAATAAGAAAGTAAATTGATAAGTTAAATTTAAGCCTATTTAGGATCATTCAGTTTCTAATCAAAAAACAGTAGTCCTAAAATACAATTAAAATGTATTAAATATAAGATAGATAGATATTTTTTGATAAAATGAAATTAGGTTAATAAGTGCTATCATTAAACGTTCCTTAGCTATGTTCTTTAATTCCTCTCCTTAATATTTCTTCGTTGGATTGAAGTTTATTGACGACATGTTTCGGCTATTCAGCCATCATCAGGTCTGAGACAAACCAATGCAAACAGATATTATTAGAATGTAAATAATGTGAAAATAAATTGAGTGAGAATATAAGGAAAATTATAGAAAGGTTAATATGTAAGAACGAGATAGTATTATTATTTTTTGATAGGAAGTTCGAAAAATAGTTGAATTATAATCAGAATTAAACGATCAAGCTTACCTCTTAAATCTAAAGTGAGGTTGAGATGTTCTCCCCTATGTTATCCGGTAATGATATGTATAAATTATTAAATTGTAACCATTTAATAATTAGATTCAGAACATTCTGTTGTCAACATAAACAATGAGGAAACAATGAAAAAAATATATATATAATTTATTAATATAGATGCCGCTAGTGTGTTTGTTGATTCTAATAGATAGAAATAAGAAAAATTGGGTGGAAATTATGAATTTTGAATCTTTAAATTTTGTGGAAGATATTTAATTGTGTGAATAAGGGATTGGTTTTCGAATTTGGTTTGCTCATTAAGAATGGTATTATGATGAAAAGAAGCATTGTATATATGGAGGTTTTCAGAAATGTTCATTTTTAAACCTTTCGTGGAAGGTAGTAGAAGTTTCATGCATTGAGAAGTGGGAGTAGGTTGATGACCTGAAATTTTTAAGTGTTCTGCAAATTTGGATTTGGTTCGATTAAATTTAAAGTCACTGATGTGCTCATAATAGCGTTTCGAAAGGGCCCGTCCACTCTGGCCAATGTATGCTGCATTACAGTCACAGGTTAATTTATAAATACCACTTTTGTTGTAAATGTTTTGAGTATTAAGGTTGGAGTTAGACAAATGTTTTTTATTTGTATTGTTGGTTCCGAAAGCAATCTTAATATTATGTTTGGTTAAAATTCTGGTGATTTTATTGGTTTCAAGGCCTGTGTAATTAAATTTTATCCATTTGGATGTATCGGCGTTGTCAGAAATGTTTGTGAGGTTGGATTTCTTAGCCATTTGGGCTTTTTGTTTTTGGATAATTTTGTAAATGATGGAGTGGGAATATCCGTTTGATGTAGCAATTTGTTTGATGATATTGAGTTCGTTTTTAAAATTCTTTTTAGATAGTGGTATGTGAAGAAGTCTATAGATGAGGCTATTGAAGGTTGCCAATTTTTGAGAGAAAGGATGATTTGAATTACTAGGTATGATTTCATCTGTATGGGTTGGTTTCCTGTAGATTTTGTACTCGAAGGTGTTGGTTTTGGTTTTTGAGATGTTGAGATCTAAATAGCATAAGTTGTTATCATGTCAAAGTTCAACAGTACATTTAAGTTTAGGGTGAATATGGTTCAAGGTGTTAGTATTTTGAAATAAGGTATGGTCAAGGATATTGTCATATATAATGAGTATGTCATCAACATATCTGCAGTAAAATTGAATGTTGATGTACTTAGTAATGTGATTGATAATTTTGAGATCATTGGTTTGCATGAATATTTCAGATAATATGCAGGATATTGGGGATCCCATGGCTAAACCATCAGATTGTGCATAACATTTATTGTTGAACTGAAAGTAATTCTGATTGGCTAATGTTTGGACAATGTCGGTTAATTGATCTATGTATTCCTTGGAATAGTCTTTTTGATGGAGATTGGATTTGATTATGTCAATGGTTTCTTTGATGGGGACATTTGTATAGAGATTAGATACATCAAGTGATAAAAATTTAGAATTAGAGTTGAGAGTTATATTTTGCAATTTATTGGTAAGATCATAGGAGCTTCTGACATTGTACGAGTATGGGAGTTGTAATTTATCGTGTAGAACATGGGCAATTTTTTTAGCTATTTTATAGGCAGGGGCATTTTGGTAATTGACAAGTGGTCTTATTGGAATGTTAGGTTTATGAATTTTGGGTAGTGATGTGAAAATAGGGGCTTTTGGATTCATGTTGATAAATTTGTAGTTGTCTTTAAGATTGATGATTAAAGTGATTTGTTTTAATTTATTTTTTATAGTCTTTTGGAAGTTAGTGGTTGGGTCAGTTTTAAGTTCGACGATATCGTTACTATTGATGAAATCAAGAGTTTTGGAAATGTATTCTTTTTGATCTATTAGGACTATAGTGTTACCTTTGTCAGCTTTGACATTGATGATTTTATTTGACTTGAGCTTCTTTTTAAGTTTTTTGACATCGGTAATTTCTTGGGTAGGGTTTTTGTTCTTTGAATTTTTGAGAATAATCTTTTGAAGTTGGTTGGAAATTAGATGTCGTGTATGTTCTTTAGATTCATGATCAATGTGTTGGATAGCGTTTTCACTGTCAATGATGAGAGAATGTATTTTATTGGAAAGAGGTTCTGAGTGATAATTAAATTTGTATCCTTGATTGAGTATTAATTCTTCTTTGTTATTAAATTGAGTTTTAGTAAGGTTTAAGGTTCTGGGATAGAATTTGTGAGCTTGTTTGGAGGTTATATGTTTAACAGGTTTTTGTAAATTGACGAGATCATTAAGTTTCTTTTCAAGAGTTAAGTGTTTAACTTTGAGAATATTGGCTATTGATTCATTAGTATGAATGGATAACTGATCCCAGTAAAAAGGATGTACAGAATTGGAAAGTTCTAGATGCAGGAGGTAAGCCTGGTAGTTCAATTGTTGTCTTTTCTTATGTAGAAAGGCAATTTCATGCCTGATTCTGATTAATTGACATGATTTAGTAATCTTGTTTAGCCTGTTGTAATTGCTTTTGAAATGAAGTTTGGCATAGTTAGGTATTAATTGCTTAGATATACATTGGTGGTTAAACCATAAATTGGCATTGGTTTTGCTCAATTTGATTTTGGTGTTTAGATATTGAAAGTATTTACTAGCTTTGGAAGCTTCAATAATTGTATTTATATTCATATTAACTTTAGTAAGGAGAAATTGATTGAGAATATTATGTAAGGAACGAGCTTGTGAGAATATTAGATCACTACATATAATAATTGAGAAAGAGATAATTACAGTAATCCTATTAAAAACAAAATATGCCTTATTAAATATTAGATTTGAATTTGTAATATAATGATTAGATGAACATTTAGTTAATATGTAATATGTTAAAATTATTGCACATAAGCTATGTGAAATTACAGTTCTGAGTAAAAATAAGAAAGTAAATTGATAAGTTAAATTTAAGCCTATTTAGGATCATTCAGTTTCTAATCAAAAAACAGTAGTCCTAAAATACAATTAATTGGACTACCTTACCTCACTGCCTGTAACAGACTATTACCTTACCTCACTGCCTGTAACAGACTATTACCTTACCTCACTGCCTGTAACAGACTATTACCTTGCTCCACTGCCTGTAACAGACTATTACCTTGCTCCACTGCCTGTAACAGACTATTACCTTGCTCCACTGCCTGTAACAGAATATTACCTTGCTCCACTGCCTGTAACAGACTATTACCTTACCTCACTGCCTGTAACAGACTATTACCTTGCTCCACTGCCTGTAACAGACTATTACCTTGCTCCAATGCCTGTAACAGACTATTACCTTGCTCCACTGCCTGTAACAGACTATTACCTTGCTCCACTACCTATAACAGACTATTACCTTGCTCCACTGCCTGTAACAGACTATTACCTTGTTCCACTGCCTGTAACAGACTATTACCTTGCTCCACTGCCTGTAACAGACTATTACCTTGCTCCACTGCCTGTAACAGACTATTACCTTGCCTCACTGCCTGTAACAGACTATTACCTTACCTCACTGCCTGTAACAGACTATTACATTGCTCCACTGCCTGTAACAGACTATTACCTTGCTCCACTGCCTGTAACAGACTATTACCTTGCTCCACTGCCTGTAACAAACTATTACCTTGCTCCACTGCCTGTAACAGACTATTACCTTGCTCCACTACCTGTAACAGACTATTACCTTGCTCCACTGCCTGTAACAGACTATTACCTTGCTCCACTGCATGTAACAGACTATTACCTTACCTCACTGCCTGTAACAGACTATTACCTTGCTCCACTGCCTGTAACAGACTATTACCTTGCTCCACTGCCTGTAACAGACTATTACCTTGCTCCACTGCCTGTAACAGACTATTACCTTGCCTCACTGCCTGTAACAGACTATTACCTTACCTCACTGCCTGTAACAGACTATTACATTGCTCCACTGCCTGTAACAGACTATTACCTTGCTCCACTGCCTGTAACAGACTATTACCTTACCTCACTGCCTGTAACAGACTATTACCTTGCTCCACTGCCTGTAGCAGACTATTACCTTACCTCACTGCCTGTAACAGACTATTACCTTACCTCACTGCCTGTAACAGACTATTACCTTGCTCCACTGCCT
>JBCFYV010004657.1:0-20908 GCA_039000515.1 Timema cristinae
TGAAAATACAATAAAGGGACAGTTTGTACCAATCGCATGTAAAACCAAATTGTTTATAGATTATTTTTACAAATAAAAATGTAAAATTTCATACAACAGTCCCTTGAGTTAAGAAACTTACTGTTGATTCAGTTTTGAAAATTAAAGACAATATTGTCATTTAAAATATAATAATTAATTGTGTTAGTGTAATTGTCGCGTAACTACTTCAATCAATGCCAAATATTTGGTTTCATGTCAAGAAATATTTACAATTAAATCAATTTTACTCTTTTTTAAAAAAAACTCACAAGTGAATTTAAGACCAAAAACGCAAGAAACATTAAGCTATTTATTTTTATCTAAAATACACTTTATTGTTTATGTTAACCACTGGAATTTTATATATAAACCTCTTATTAACCATACAAAATAATATGTTTGCATGTACCATCATATGCTGTGGGGACCATTGTTACTGACCCAGGACCGTAGCTATTTAATCAGGATATTTTCATGAAAAGGAAATCTGGGCAGTAAAATGATACATAAACAAACTTGTGAAAGTAATATTTAGAGCAATTTATCCGTGCAAAGTTCATATAACTCAGCACTTTCTTGTATAGTAAAATTTATTTTGGTTGTGGCAATTGGACTGCCATTTATTTTCCGGAGGATTTTATCTTCATGAATGGTTTGACAATCTTCTTTCCCTGGCATATAAGATAAGTTCTGTTTCTCACCATGAACTTTATGGTAAGCATACCAGAGTCCTGTTGCTCTACCAATCCTAGAATATCATTTAAACGAATTTTAATAAGTGCTAACTAGTTTAGCTTGATTACAAGTTTATAGAGATGAGCTTTAAATACATTTTTATGTGGTGTCTTGCCTATCACTATGTCAACATATTTTACCTGGGTACCAGTTGTCTTCCCATAGCACTGCAACAAAATTTCCTTGTTTTACTTTTCTGGAATAAGTTCTGGATTTGCAATTTCATTAGATGGTCTCTCATCAGCTTTTTTTTAAAATAGTTTGCTCTTTTGTAGTCAAGGTAAAAACTAAGCAAACGATAATATATGTTGTTAATTAATGGGAAATTAATAAGGTTCATGGTGATAGGGGTTCATGCTGATGAGGGTAACTACAAAAATAAAGGATACAGTTATTGCTCAGAATCACTTTTCCTCTAGTAAAAGTGTGATGTTTGCATATATCAAGTGGACAGTGAAAACAGCTCAGTGGTTGAATGTAAATAACTGTAGGCTAGCTTGTAGACCATGTTACTTGATGGAGGTCTGAAATTCCTGAGATTCGTAACACTGCAGTTAATATGTTTTTGTTTTTTTCATTTCTAATATGTCCCTTTCAATAATTTAAAAAAGTTGTATTCTTACAACTCTTTGTTAGCTCTTTTTACAAATTCAGTAGCGGTTACAATAGATTTGCTCTGTGCAACTAGCATATCTGAAGTTCTCTTCAGGAATCCACCGACTCCTTTCCATGACCTGCTACAGAAAACTTCCAAGAAACCTTCTTGATGTGCTTATTAATTGATGTCAACTGGGTGGTGATTAAACAGATGTTAAATCTATTCTTTTACTGCTAAGTGGGATCATCAGATTGAAAGTTGTATCTATCAAAGGGAATTTCTTACCAAGCTCTTCCAGAACTGATTTGAGATGACTCCAGAGAGTGTGTGCACTGTGATCTAAGTTTTCTGAACTGGTACAAAATCAATGTGGCTTAACTTCTTTAGAACTTTCCCTAATGTAGTATACACCAGTATGGAGAGAGAACTGCTTCTGAGAAGCACCAAAGTGCATCACCTGAACTTCTCATCACTGCACATTAGCAAATAGTTCTCCGAAAAGTCAATATGCATGATAACTTCATTATAGCCCCTTTTTTTTATTGTCATCATTGTGCTGTACTGATGTTGTATGTCATATGTGTTACTTATATTGAGGTAGATCTTGGGTTAATTTTCTGTCAATTCATGAATTTTCAAAATCAACTGTTATTCTCTTCATCACTTGCACAAAAACTCTTTTTTCTTTAATAACCCTTTCTTCATTACTACTCGACCATTTCAAGCATTTAATCATAATCACTTGATTTCTTGATTCATCTCTGACAATCAATGCAACTTTATTTTCTATGCATTCATCTCAATTTCCATATATACATTTCATACGTGTACTGGAACAAACAACCGTGTCAATTACTTCTTCTGGAAATGAAGAAGAAATTATTGAACATCATTTCAAAGCAATCATCATATATTGCATATTTGAGTGTTTTGTACAAACACAGGTATCACAATCAGACAACTTGGGTGTTAAAATGTACTAAGGCCTTAAACGAAGGAAAATTGAATAAGAAATAATGGCTGCGTGAGTTCCTAAGTACTTCTGATGTAAGTTTTGCAACGTATTCAAGAGGATTCGTTTTTGACGTTTATCCTTCTTCCAAGTTTTTTGAGTACTCCTCTCCGGGACACAGACGACTGTTTAAATCCTCTTTCAAGAATGTTTTACTGAAACATATGTATCAAAAGAAATCTTTTCTATTCTTTCGATATGCTGCTACATTTACAGCTTTTCTGTATGTTTTGTAAGATACAAGGGATTTGGCTGCTCTTATGATTCGTCTTTCTTTGAATTTGATGGATGACACAAACTTTGTAAATTCCAGGTATTTTGGACGTCTTTGTTTCATATTTGATCTGCTTATCTCCAAGTGAGACACCAATGAGTCACTGAATATTAAGCATTTTTTTTACATGAGTTGGAACTTTTCTTTTTCCAGCAAGTTTTCTTATTTTTGATTTGGGCAATGGAGTTATTTTTGATTTCAACCTTCGAAGTCGACTTTTGTAATGCTCTGCTCGGCATTGAGCTTTTTTAAGCTGCAGCTCTACCCATTTTAAATCTTTGTAAATCTTACTTCTATCTTTCAATTCTTTTTTCCTACTACAGCATTTCCTTGAAGATTTAGAACTTGTAGAACATGAGGCTAAGCTAGTATCAACTGGAATATGTAAACATTACAGGTCAGTAGATGTGTGAACAGGATTTTGTATTGCTTGTTTCTAACTCTACGGTTTTCATGTTTTCCTTTCGCTTTTCTTTTTCATTCATATCATATAGTTTAATTCTTTTTGTTGTATTCTCTATCCTTTTCTCGTTTTCTTTTCTTCATCACTATTTAGCTTTTTGACGTCTTTTCTTCTCTCTCTCATATTCCCTCTGAATAGTCTGAGATTTATTTGAAACCACTTTTTATTTTTTTAGTATTTTGAACATTTTTTTCTTTTATTTATTTTGTCAGTACATTCATCTAATTTTGTAGACCAGGATTAATTTTGGTTTCTTTATAGGTATTAAAAGGAACATGAAATAAATAATTATTTGCAAATATGTTCTTAAGTTTTTTTCATAATTTGTTATTGTAATTTGATTGTCTTCTTTGTTTTTTATATTATTCTCCCTATTAATTTGTTTTGTGAGTGTCTTGTCTATTTTATCTTTCTTCTTTTCTTGTACTTGATGTTTTTTGTCCTGTATCTTTTTTCAGATCTCATTTATTTGTCATTTCTATTTCTTCTTGTTTCTTCAGCCTCACTTTCTGTACATATTCTTTACCTCTTCTAAGCTTATCTTTGAGAGCTGTGTAATCCTTCAAATCCATTATTTTTATGTTTCTAAAAATAAAATAAGTGTATGAAACAATATAAGAAACTTACATTCTTAGTTAAAATTAGCGTACAGAAATATAGGAGGGATAGCCAGAACACTGGAGTAGAGATTGTTTAGCTAGAATACTAAAAAACACACAAACACATTTTTAAGGACAAGCGTTGACTGACACAGACAGCTTCATCAGGTCAAGAGAGTAGATTGATGCTCTTGGTTGAACTGCAAGGTTGACTGTCCACAGCGGACTGTTTTTCAGTTATAATATTACTCTATTATGGCAGCACTTTGAATAAATAGATAGAAAGCTTGGCCTTAAAAATGTGTTTTTTTTTAGTGTTCTATCTAAACAATTTTTACTTCAGTATCACCAAGGTAAATGTGATGGCTATCCCTCCTAATTTAAACCATGATTTAAACTCAGTTGTATATCCCAGTATAGCCAATCACTCACCAACATATTTCCTCGCATTCATAACACCCCTCCCCCCCTTCCAAACCAAATGAAGAAAACTTGACATTACTTGAATTGAACTCGTTGAGGAGGGGGAACATGTTCACACAATTTCTTCTCTTCAGAGGTTGAGCCTTAGAGGTTGCTTAATTATGCGGCCACTCCTGGTTGAAGTCAATCGAGCTGGCGTACCTCTTGAGGCTGACTCTTCATTGATGGGCTGCCTCATCTCCTGGGGTAGGTCCAAAGGCTTACTCCTGGGTGAGATTCTTTCATGAGGAGGGCTGGTTCTCTTCTCTTGAGTGGGTGAATCAAACTGACTCCTGGGCAAAGTGGACAGTGCTGATAGCAATAGGGGTTCAGATGGCTCAACTGCTATTGACCTACTAGATTGTCTTGGGCTTGAGCCTGGATTCTGGCTACTATTTGTGATTAAGTTCCTCCCCCACTGGCCTCATCTAATCCACATGACAGAAATAGGTGGTATCCCTTTGTTTTATTATATAATGTAAATCACCTTTTTTATTCCCCCCTGCGGGACGGGGTACAGAATAGTCCCGCAGTAACCCCTGCTTGTCATAAGAGGCGACTAAAAGGGGAGGCTTCTGTGCAGGACGTACCTCGTGCAGGACAAACCTATCCTATATCTTTCCTTTCACAACATTTTCTTCTTCCTTCACTATCACCTTTTTTTCACTCTTCTCCCTTCGCTTTATCTCTCCTTCCTTCTTCCCTTTCCCCTGCCGTCCATCCTGCACGGAGGCCTTTGGCCTTTCCGTTGACGACCTTGGCTACTAAACCGGCTCTTCTCTGTTTATTATTGGATACCACTGCCTTGAGCTCCTAAATAAAAGTGCGCCGGTTGCAATAGCTTAGTAGAAGGGCCTTAGGGATGACAATAACCGGGTACCCTACTTTGAGAAAAGATCGGTTGAGTTCATGAGGGCCCGGACATAAAATTGGCACTTTCCTACACCCACTTGCTGAGACGACCTCTCTCTCGACGATGCTCTATGCGAAGGTTGTCATGTCTAGCGTCGTATAGGGCCTCTCGTCGGGACAGTTAACAGGGCCATATGTGGTAGTACCAACTTGGATCACTCTGGGTCTACGATCCGAGTATTGTGTAGGTTGTCCCCAATCACGGCATGGCCGAATCAATTGTCGCTGCTGGCACCATACTGCCAAACCCTGCTGGCAACTCACTGCCCGGCCCCTCGCAGGGTCGTAATATAGATAAGAGGCGGAAACGGGTAAGGCCGTCCAGCCCTTTAATGGAAAAAATTCAGGAAGTGGTGAGGCCCCAACCCCGCTTCCTGGTTATGTCTCGAACAGATGAAAATGAGAACCTCAGGCGTGTCAGCCCATTTGTCCTCGAAAGAGTGATTAGTGGAGCTGCCGAGTCTGGGGTTTCAATTAGAAAACTGCGCGATGGCACGATTATGATCCAGACTGAAAACGACCCTTCAGACAAAGAAAATAATGGCAATAACTACAATACCGTTGAGCCCCTCAAATCATTTAAAGGTGAAGGTGGAACCGCACAGGTTCCTCAATGTTTGCAAGGGAGTGGTCACTTGCTATGACCTCGACTGCGTAAGCATTGAGGACATCTGTGAGGAGCTTTCCCCTCAACATGTCACCGAAGTATATAGGATCACCATCAAAAGGAACGATGTAGTGAAGAACAATGACAGTTATATTCTAACATTTGCCATTCCTTCCTTATCAAAGGAGGTCCGAGCTGGCTTCCACGTGCTTAGGGTCCGGCCGTATGTCCCCAACCCTCGGCGCTGTTTTCAGTGCCAGGAATTTGGGCATACGAAGCTGTGATGCCGTGGTAAGCCAACCTGTGCAGATTGTGGACAGGAGGCTCACGAACAACCATGCGAGTCTCCTAAATTCTGCATTAATTGCAAGGGTCCCCACTCTGCCTGGTCTCGGTCCTGTCCGAATTGGAAAGTAGAGAAAAAAGTCCTGGAGATCCAAACAGAAAAGAAGATTCCTTATGCCCAGGCACGCAAAGAGTATACTGCACTGCAAGCTCCGGTATTTCAAAGTTCCTACAGCCAAATTGTTAGCCAATATATAAATTGCCCTAACTGCCACTCCGCAGTTAATATTGCAAAGACTCCTACACGACCTGTGCCACTCGTCTCTATTCGAGACTTAAAAAAAAAAACCAGCATCACCTATGGTGATGCAAAAAAAAAACAAGTGGCGGCACCCTCTCAAAAGTCGCCTCCACCACCTGTACCCCCGAGGAGATCCCCTCGGGGAACACCCCCGAGCCCACCTTTGGAAACACCCCGGGGCCCCACTCGGGGAACACCCCCGACCCCTCATCGGGGAACACCCCTGAGCCCTCCTCGGGGATCATCCCCGAGTCCTTCTCTGGGAACACCCCCGAGTCCTTCTCGGGGAACTCCACCGAGCCCTCCTCGGGGAAATAAATTACGTGCGGCCACTGTTGGGCCGCTCACTCTCGCCTCTGGGCCTCCAGAGGCCGGGATGAGTGCCCAAGCAGTTGAGGCCGTAAAGGTGAGTCCCACTGGTGCCTTGAAGAAGGACCAGCGAGAGACCGCCGAAAAAAATAATTTTAAAAAAGCGTCGAAGGCCTTAACAAAGCCTTCGCGCAAGGATCCGACTACCCAGTCTCTCCAAAATAAACCAAAGCCTCTGTTGAAGCGGGAGGTCCAGGAGAGACTGGGAAAGGCAAGAGGACCTAAAAAGGACCTTAACAAATTTTTACTCTTAAAGGATAGTGAAATGGATTGCGAGGATATCTAAATATCATACTAATAAAGTATGTCGCTACTACAATGGAATTGTAGGGGTATCTATGCTCGTGTAGAGGAAATTAAACTACTAATTTCTTCCCTGCATCCTCCCATCTTGTGTTTGCAGGAGACCCACTTCCGCCCAACTGACAACCCGATGCTTCGTGGGTACGATGTATATCGTACCGAAAAGCCACTCTTTGATCGGGCTAGCGGAGGTGTGGCTATATTTGCACGTAGCAACATATATCATAAGTTTATAAATATTGTGTCTGATCTACAAGTGATTGCTGTCATAGTCTCCCTTCCTATGGAGGTAACCGTATGCTGCATCTACCTCCCACCAGGTGAACGTGTTTCCAAGAGGACTCTAGAGGCCCTCTTTATACAACTTCCCGCCCCCTATATCATCTTGGGGGACTTTAACGCGCACAACCTGTTGTGGGGGTCTAATTTTACAGACGCCCGCGGGAGGATGGTAGAGGATATTCTTGTCTCGGGAAACCTGGTGTTAATGAACACCGGGACCCAGACACACTTCTCCACCTTTAATGGTGTATCCTCTGCCATCGACCTAGCTCTATGTAGCCCCGGGATTGCTGCTCACTTCCTTTGGGAGGTTCACTGGGACCTATGTGGCAGCGATCACTTTCCCATTCTGCTTTCACAAATTCAAGATCCTCCCAGTATAGCACGGTTACCCCAATGGGTTCTTAAACGTGCTAACTGGGATAAATTCCGCGAGCTCGCCGTATTCGACGAACCCCATTCTCCTGACGTCGATGTTAATGCTGAGCAATTTACTTCGACGGTCATCGCGGCGGCGAGGGCATCCATCCCTAAATCCTCGCCAAACCCACGCCACCGTCCTGTTCCCTGGTGGAACGAGGAGTGCCGGCTGGCTATTTCTAGCCATCGAAGAGCCCTACGTAACTTTAATCGACGTTCTACTTCGGAGAATCTGGAGTAATTCCGGATTCTACGTGCTAGAGCTCGCCGTATCATTCGAGAAAGCAGAAGAAAGTCTTGGAGACAGTTTATTTCTACCCTTACTATTTCCACTCCCACAACCAAGGTTTGGGATCACATTCGTAAAGTACGTAGTAGCAAAAATACCATTTATAATATACCCGCAATCATGTCTAACGGTTCACTTGTCTCCTCCCCTATGGAGGTCGCCAATGTATTGGGCTCGATGTTCGCCGCTATTTCTAGCACTGCGAGCTACTCTAACGAGTTCGTGGTGTATAAGCGCAGCATCGAGCGCCTTACTATTGATTTTGGCCAAAGTCGGGGGGAGGATTTTAACTCCCCGTTTACTAAAGAGGAACTTACCTATGCCCTGTCCCAGGCGGGCAATACAAGTTCTGGCCCGGATGATATCCATTATGAAATGTTGCGCCAACTGTCCCCTGCTGTACGGGCGTTCCTCTTAGACCTCTACAATAGTGTTTGGGAATCTCGTCAATTCCCAACACTGTGGAGGCAAGCAACCGTCATCCCAATATATAAAAGTGGCAAGGATAAATTAGAGCCAACTAGTTATAGACCGATAGCTTTAACTAGCTGTGTATGCAAAATATTAGAAAAAATGATAAATAAACGACTTATATGGTATTTAGAATCCCGCAATCTGCTATCTAATATTCAATGTGGTTTTTGCCGGAACCTATATACGGTGGATCATCTTGTCCGTCTAGAGACGGCTGTTCGTGACGCTTTTCTCCATAAGCAGCATTTTATGGCTGTTTTCTTCGATCTGGAGAAAGCGTACGACACCACCTGGCGGTGCGGCATTTTGAAAACACTTTTTATTTGGGGGTTTCGAGGGAACCTTCCAATTTTTATATCTAATTTTATGTCGGATAGACACTTCCGGGTAAGGTTGAATAACACCTTATCCGATGATTTTATTCAAGAGAATGGGTTGCCTCAGGGTAGTATTTTGAACTGTACGTTGTTCGCTATCGCGATAAACAGTATTGTGGACAACGTGCGCTCACCTGTTCGTTCTTGCCTATTTGTGGATGACTACGCAATTTATTGCAGTTCGTCAAGTCTCCACTGGGCTGAACGACAGATACAACTGAGTATTAACAATCTTTGGTCGTGGGCATCGCGTAATGGCTTTCGCTTCTCTGCAGCCAAAACGACGGTAGTCCAGTTCCATAGATTACGCGGAATACAGCCAGCCCCCAATATTTTAATGAACCATGCCGTTCTACCTGTCTCAGAAACCGTAAAGTTTCTGGGACTTTTATTTGATTTTAAATTAACTTGGATTCCCCACATCAAAGACTTGAAAGCGAGGTCTATAAAAGCACTAAACCTGCTCAAGGTGGTTAGCGGTCGTTCCTGGGGTGCAGATAGGGAAACCTTGATGCGCCTGTATAGGGCTTTGGTAAGATCTAAACTAGATTATGGCAGTTTTGTTTATGGTTCAGCTAGACCTTCGGCGTTAAAGATGCTAGATAGTGTCCACCATGCTGGCATTAGACTGGCTACCGGTGCCTTTCGCACCAGTCCAGTCTTCAGCATCTGTGCCGACGCCGGTGAGCCCTCTCTATCTAACCGGCGGTCCTATCTTATGGCATCTTACGTGTCTAAACTGCACTGCATGCCAGATTATGTTGCCTACCGCCCTGTTTTTCATCCCCCTAACCGTGTCTTGTATGAAACCTAATGTCGTAGTACAAGGCCGGTTGGGATCCGGATGCTATCGGTTTTCGACACGTGTGGGATAGTCCTGCCAAAGGCTATCCCCACATCACCAGGTCGAGTTTCTCCTGGAAGATACGCCCTCCCGAAATGCCATTTTGATCTTGCCAAGTTCCCTAAAGCGACCACCCCAAACTTTGTATATGAGAGGACCTTTAATGAGCTCCTCTCCACTCGCTTTCACGGGTTTGAGCGCATCTACACTGATGGCTCTAAATTTGGAGCCTCCGTGGAATGTGCTTTTGTTGTGGAAGGATCCAATTTTAAATTTGGTTTACCTAAAGAAACCAGTGTTTTAACGGCTGAATTATATGCCATTTTTAAATCTTTGTGTTTTATATACCGAAATAGTCACCGTTCTCTTCTCGTATGCACGGATTCCATGAGTGCTCTGTTGGCATTGTCCACACTCTACTCCTGGAATCCCCTCGTGCAGATGATACATGAGCAAATTTTAAAAATTGATTCATTAAGCACCTGGCTCGCCTTTTGCTGGATTCTTGGTCACGCTGGTCTTTCAGGAAATGAACTGGCGGACCAGGCAGCCAAGGAGGCAGCACGCCTGCCTCCGGAGGCGAGTCTGGGTGTCATGTTTTTAGACCTAAAGGGTTACGTTCAGCGTGGAGTCTTACGCACCTGGCACGAGCAGTGGGTCTCGACCCCTGCTCAGAACAAGCTGCGGTCCATCAGGGACGGTGTGTCGCGATGGCCCTCTTCTATACGAAAGTCTAGGAGGGAGGAGGTCATCGTGACGAGACTCCGCGTCGGGCACACATTTTTAACCCACGGATTTTTACTGAGAGGGGATCCACCTCCAGTGTGTGAATTTTGCGATGCTCCCCTTAGTGTGCACCACATTTTGGTGGAGTGTCGCAGGTATGCCCCTATTCGCCTGGCCCTTGATTTTAAAGGTGACCTTAGTTTTTTATTACGCGACAACGCTGAAGGAGTTATTTGTTTACTCCATTTTATACGCCAGGCGAATCTTTTTAGTGCCATTTGAGTCACTTTTATAAAGTGGCTCATCTGGATTTTATCTCATATTGAGACCTTTTTAAAATTTTAGTATACTTTAATGTGTTTGTTTTGTCGTTTTATCCAATTTAATAGACTTTAATAGAATAACTATTTTAACATGTTAGTTTTATTGTCTTTTTTAACTAATATATTGTTTTAATATGTTTGTTTTCGGGTTGAAGTGGGTAAGTACCCTGTCACATGCCATTGTTTCCTTAATTTGTTCAAAAGATTTGACACAAACTTCATTGAAATTTAAATCTACCCCTGATTTTAAAAGATTGTAAAGGGGATGGGCTAAAGTACTGATGTCTGGTACAAATTTACCATAGAAATTGACTGCCTCCATAAACGATTTTAATTCTGTCACTTTGTTGGTGGCTTTGTTTTCAAAATTGCTTCCACCTTTTCACGGCATTTGTGGATACCCTCCTTGCTTATGATAAATCCACAGTACTTAATGGAAGGTTTTAGGAAGGTAAGTAGGTGACATGGCAGTCTAGGGGTAAGGTGTCGGACTTCTGTGCTGAGGTCCGGGGTTTAATCCTCGGTCCCGGCACAAATTTATCTGATTACCAAACCCGTCCTTCACCTCTGACAAGACATCTTGTGAATGTGGGGAATGCCAGTCCTCCACCGTGGTTCGGATTCCACGTTAAACTGTAGGTCCTCCATTTCATCTCACAATCACCCTACCAGTACACATTAGCGTAAGTGCGTATAACCCGAATGGGTAGTAAGACGCGGTGTTAATAATAATAATAATAATTTAGGAAGGTACACTTGTCCACATTAACTCTGATTTTATAATCTTCCAGCCTTTGAAACACCGACTCGAGTAACTAATAATGTTGAGCTTCGGTTTCAGAGCTAACACAGATATCATCATAAAAAACTTGAACTCCTTTAATATCTTTCAAAATCCCCTCAATTGTTCTCTGCCATATGGCAGGGGCAGTAGTAATGCCAAATGGAAGTCTATTATACTGATAGAGCCCCTTTATAGGGGTACTTGTGATCAGATTCCTTAACTTCAATATGATTGAAACACTGTTTAATATCAAGTTTTGATCAAAATGAACAATTTCCTGTATTTGCAAGAATAGTTTCGATGTTCGGAATGGGGTAGTCCTTGATGATGAGTTGAGGGTTGATGGTTGTCTTTAAATCACCATAAATCCTGATTGTACTGTTGCTCTCCATTACAGGAACCACCAGAGTAGCCTAGTCTGCATAGGTAACTTTGGATAAAACCCCTTCTTTTTCCAAGCGATCCAATTCTGCTTCCATCTTAGGAACAAGAGAGTTGGTCACATTATGATGTATCTAGTACACTGGAACAAAGTCGGATTTGAGCCACAACTCTTTTGACTTTGTCTACTGCTTTTCTTAAAACACTCAAATATTACTAAAAAATCCTGGAGATTTTCATTTTTATCTGTAGTTTCTGAAGGCTTATTGATCACGTTTACAGTTCCTAAACGTTCTGACAAATTTAACTTAAGGGTTCGTAACCACTATAGTGGCAAAATCCCCCTTTGCTAAGTATAAATCCAATTTGCTTCCATTAACTAGAACATTAGCTTTACCCAACAATGGTATGTGTGTGCCAGTATAGATACCAATTTTAATGTAGAGGTAAAAATTTCTTTATTTGAAAACTTGCTTCTAAAGAGAGCTTCATTTACTAATGTTACATGTGCCCCGGTATCAACTTGGAACACAATTTTTACCCCATCCACTGTTAGCTGTACCATGATTTTATTAAGCTTCACTGAATTTTTAATATGAAAAATATCAGAGAACACACCAGAAGTTTCATTTAAATTGATACCTTCTTCATTAGATGTTTGATCCTCGGAGCATACCTGGTATAAAGCCCTATTCCTTTTAGAGTAACTCAATTTCTTATCCGGATAAGTACTTCTTGTGTTATAGTTTTATAAATATATTATTTGATTAAACAAAATATATACTTTAAAACAATATTATAGATGTGGACAAAAGTTTAGTAACCACGGTATCTTTTATAAAACAACAGCCCTAAAAATAGGCAGACCGTCGTTATAAATTTTTGGTACCAGCATAATGAATTTGCCTTAAAAGAAACGTACACACAATATGGAGTACAATACTGCAACCTTCTATTTAACCATCACTGTCTAAGCATCATCAGCTATCACACAGATAGGTATATGAGAAAAGTATTGATGCTCTACTAATATCGATATTTTTCCTTTTGATACTAGTATTTTTTACTCAATACTTTTACTGATATTAGTACTCACACTCTGGTATTAGATGGGTATTGAAAGAAACAACTTTTTGTTATCTTTACTAATACTTGAATTAAATGTTTACTATGGTTAAAGAAGGGCACAAAATAGATTGAAAAAATATATTACTAATACTATTTAGCTATTAAATAACTTTCTATTGGCTAATATTTTTTAGACATTTTGAAGGCTGGTATGGTAAAACCTTTTATAACATCCATGATACAATACTATCTATTATACCTTCCAAGTTTCAACACATAAAATAGACGCGATAGACCTAAATATACTATAATATGGTTAAATCATCATAATTTTCAATGTTTAAATAAATATGAAAATACAATTTTTATTATTATTATGAAAATGTTGAAATTATTACTGGATTTAAAAAAATCCAGATTAAAATTTTGATACAGATACAGATCAATACTTTTCCTTCATTATTAGAATGATGATATATTTTTCCGATACTTCAAATGAGTATAGTATCGTTATTTTTCTTTCGATACCACATCCTTACACACAGAACATAAACTAATACTGTTAGTTTAACTTTTGTTTTAGAATAGAAGGTTAGGTTAGGTTAGTTTAGTTTAATATAATATTTTAAGACACATTTCAGTTAAGCTTGTAGTAGGTAATACACAAAGTTCCAATTCATGAAATGGGCTAGAATTAATGCAATTTTTGCCCTTTTTGTGAGATGATGGTACACAAAAATTGACATAAATTTGTCCACTAGGTACATGAAATGGGAAATTTCAGTTTTGGGGTGTAATATACACTATTTAGGGGTCATCCATAAACCATGCAACGTTGTTTAGCAAGGTTAGAGAGAGCTCTAATGTCTATGTGGTTTTACATGGGGGAAGGGTGGTTACTTCACAGTGCTCTGTAACACTAATCTTATATTTCAATTAGAATGTTGAAAAAATATCATTTTTCATGTTTTCATCGTTAATAAACATACTAATAGATAACCTATGAATGTTTACGGTTTTAAAAATTAAATGTAAGATTGACAATGAAATAATTACATTCACTATTGATATGAAAAGTTATGTAATACAGGTTGGAAGGGGGAGGGGGTCTAATTGGTGTTACCATTCTTTGACCCCCTCCCCATGTAAGAAAAAAACACTAGATTTATGGATGACTCCTTATAACTACTGCCATCTAGTAATTTAGAGTGGTTTGAGTAGAGAAATGGCTTGTAGAAAGGAAATGTGCTCTAACCACAACTGTTCATTTTAGTGATGGACGAAATAATGAAGGAAGTTGTAAAAAGTTTTGGGGAGTCAAGTATGAAAGCAATGGTCTTTGCGGATGGCCTGATGAGGAGAAAGAAGTACAGGAGCAGTTGGATGCGTGGGATGAAGTAGTTGAATGAAGTTTAATGTAAGGGAAAGTGAGAGAGACAGGTGCACAGCTGATGTGACATTATGAGGGGAGCAGTTGGAGATAGAGGACAGCTTAACTGCCTGGGGATTGTGATAGAAGAAAGTGAAAGAAACAAGGATAATCACTTGTTACAACCCTTCACGGTTTCAACCCGGTTTTAACCCTTTTCTGACCGTGATGCCCCTAACGGTAACAGGTGGAACTACATCCTGCACTGAGATCGGACTTCTACCCTACTCGTGAAACAAGCTTCATGAGTATGGCATATAAATCTAGACAGAAGAGCCAATTAATTATTACTAATAATCCATAAATAATTGTTCACCACTATGTAATTATTTAAGATAAATTGTGTTTTATGTTTAGCAATAGTTATATTTAAGCTTTCCAAGATATAGTTAATGATCGTAATAAAGTAAATATAAACCCACACAGGCCATTAAATTTTAAATGTCAATGTAAGGAATATTTATACAAGAAATGCATTGGAATTCTGATCGGATCTGTGAACCCGGTGAGAAGAGTAATAAATCTTATCTAAAACAACTTCAATTGGAGTTCTCACTCACTCCATGGTATATGCCACTCTCAGCTGCTTCCCTAATCACCTTTTCATTAAGTTTTCGTTTACAACCAGTCATCTAACAGGATACACACCACTCTCCCTCCCCCTGTCCACCTCCCTCCTTACCAGGGTAACGTGCCTGACCAGTAGCTTCCATAAAACTCATGTACTGTAAGACCACTACAGCCAGAAACAAGACCAACACAAACCTGTCACATCAGAGGCGATCTAAGAAGACTTTTTCTTTCAACTAAACACCAGTATGAGTATCTCCAAGGTTCAACTCCTGACGCTACAAAATTACGTCACACCGTCCCTAACCCGACTATCAAAATCCTCAACATCCTCGCACACCTCCCTAAGAAAACAGACCATACCCAAACCTCAACACGCTCGTCTTCCCCCCCCCCCCCCCCCTCCTCTCTCTAGACCCTAAATTGGTTCCACAAAGTCACTTCCCAAAGGCTCCTAGAATTAAATTACTTCAACGCAAATTCATTCCCATCTGTCCCTACGTCTCCTATAACCCTCCCATGGGCTGAAATTAACTGGGATTTCACCACTATTCTTAGACAAGACAGCTACACTGGTGAATAGCATTCTACAGGAATCTAACATCCATTTCTTTGACCCCTGTAGCCGAGGCAACTTTTTAGACTCTTCTACAATACTCCAGAGGGAAACCCCACAGTAGAAGAAAACTAGAAAAGGACAGTAGCACACTGAAAGAGTGAGGCAAGTAGAAGATTTTTTTTTATTCAGAAGTGTGAGAATTATAATTTGGAGCAGATATTTGCAGTTATTTCCTAACCAAATCATTATTTTTTACGGTAATATCATAAAATGTATGATTTGTTTTTTAGTATACATAAAATCCTTTGCATATTAGGGGCTACCCCACATTTTTACTTTTTTACATCCATTACTGTTTTTAAACAGCGCCCTGGGTCAGTTTTTTTTATCAAGCCATATTTTTTCCACTACCGGCTTACTAGTTCTGTCGTAGCTTCAGATGCCTTATAATCTATCTTAAAACTAGGACAGGCACAACATCCAGTCCCTGACTGTTAATTCATCACTGTGAAATGGTAACCCACATTTCAACAATGATAATTTTTTTTTGCCATGCTGGGAATCAAACCCGCGAGCCTTAGCTCAGTAGACATACACCCTAATGACTGAGCTAAGGTGTTGAGTTCTTCACTCATTTGACTACCATAAAGATATCAACATTTTCAAAAGTAAGGGATTCATGGCTTGGCTTTTGAAAAACAAGGGGAATGTAATAAATGTGTTCAGTGTAAATGTGTTTATCATAGCTCTAGGCAAGAGCTCACATCCTAAGTTAAGTCGTACATTGTATAGCAATTATTCCCATATAAAAATGAATAGTTGCTTAATGACTTTGAAAAGTGTGAAAACAGTTTAAGTTATAAAGAACGAGGCCAACTCTAAGGGTGCATCCAGACAATGCTTTTTTCCTTACATTTTGATGCATACTTCTAGAGGCAAATGGATACATACACTGTGTCATACCTCTTTTCTGAGAAAAATTGAAAGGCAAGCAGACGCATGTGCTTCCCAGTTCAAGTGGGTATTAGTCTGCCTTTAGCTTGCAACTCAAAGTTCAACTCTTTGATTTGTGCTAGAGTGGGAGAAGGATTTATGTTTAAGTGTTATGAAAAAGTAAAAATAAATACTATAAAAACAAACAAAAACCAATTGTTGCATTAAACAAACTTGCCAACAAATACAAAAGTGATTCAAAGGCTATCTTAAAAAAGATAATACATTTTAAGATCCTATTTTCACAAAGAACATACTAAATTTCAAAATAATAGAAGTGGTTTGGGTACCGATGAAGTTTTTATATCATTATGGTTTACTTATAAACATCTTATGTTCATTCTCGATACAGACGTGCCAAGAGATGGACTGGACACAACATCAGTGAGGTAAGTTTGTTAAATTAAAATAATGTTAATAATAATTAGGACCCGGATTAATATTTGCTTAAAATCAAAGAAATATGCATTTTATAAGTGCATAAATTTGACAAAAAATTTGATTAAACATGCAATTATTACTTCTTTTTTGTATAGAAAAAATGCTAAACAACATAAAAACCATGAAAAAAATTGAATTTAATTTATATAATAATCCATATGAACGTATCTTACATTATTGTTGCTTCTTTACAAATGGGGTGGCCCAATGGCTAAATAATTTTATAATTATGTAAATTGATAAAAATAAAAGAACAAATAAACTAACAAGAGTAAATTTAATGAAGAAAGCTCACCTAGGGAAAGAGGGAAAATGTGGGAAGAATTCAATGCACAAAGGTGACATCTTCTTTCGTTTTTCTACAGTAGAAGTAGTCACACACACAATCATTTAAACACAAAGTAATATTTAGGCATTGTTGCTTTTATCAAACAAAGAGAGAAGAGGGAATACACTTTAAACAAACACTGGATTACCCCATTAAAAAAACTTGTAACTTTCACTACAGTGTTATATGTATATACTTTACTTTATATATACATAAAACAATGTAGTGAAAGTAATAAATTCAGAAAGCTTTGTAATACATATTATAAACGTCACCAAATGATGTATATGTGTACTATAAACATCATTAAAATAAATAATTACATATTTAGTACTTACTTTAACATATTTATTTAGTTCTTCTATTATATCTTTGCACACTTCTGGAATAATTTGGCTTCTTCTTGCTACAGATATCTTGAAAGTGTACATTAAACTATGATAAGAATAACCAGTCACCAAAAATCTTAAAGTCCAAGCCAACCTTGTACTGATTGGGGTACTTTCTCTCGTATTGGTATTTTGTTTGCATATTTTAGATCCGACCAAATACAAATAAGATTATGGTTTACTAATATTGATTCCCACTCCAAATTTGCTAGTTGTTTTAACTATAGGTAAATAGAAATTCTCTAAATGACATTCAAGTGAAGTTTTTGAACAGTAACTCATTGTTTAGACAAACTTCTTTCAAAATATCCACTTATTGTTAAGTGTTTCAACACACTCACCCAAAATGTTATTTTTTTTAAGCTTTGAAATTACAATAAAAGCAGCACAAATTCCTCAGCGGACAACATTGCAAATTGAAAGGTCTTTCGACGTGTAATAATAATATGCATGCATCAGAGCCATACATGCCTTCCATATGCTGGAGGCAATAAAGAGAAGCCTGCAATATTGCACAGGAAATTAGCAACGTCTAAATTAGCCTTAAATAAGTGTTAGATTAGGCTTTTAGAGAAACAAACTTGCCGATACAATTATTCACACATACACATCTTCCAATCACTTGTTAAACTTTTACATTTTTGGAAATATTCCCTTTTTCATATTAAAAAAGACCAAATCACAAGGAAGCACAGCCATACAAATTGGCAAGATATATATAACACTGAGTTACAAATACTTGTTCAAATGTGTAGCTTCCGATTTAAAAAAAAAATGGCAGTTTTTTTTCTTATTATTTATAGTTGGTTTTACAAATCAAAGTTAAATTATTATTGGCTCTGAGACTAGTAAGGTTGAAAGTTGATCAAACACTTCACCTTTTGAAGCTACCAAGCAGACAGGATTTGATTGAATATCCATCAGATCCACTGGGGATGGTTTCTGCATGTGCTTTTCCCATCCTATATTTAGGTAAATACTGGTCCTTTTGCTCTTTGCTCTGACCTGCCACTTTCAGATTAAAAATAATTATGTCCTAAATATAGTGTACCTAGAGTAAATTTAATATGGTACCCTTGTTTACAGTCTTTAGGTTAAAATGGCTACGCTCATTGAGAGAGCTCGAGTCCTTCAACAAAGGGATTGCTACATGCACGATTTTACTAGAGAATAGACAAAAATTGCTTTCTAGTAAACAAGACCTCCAAACAAGCTTATTCAGACTTCAAATTACAAAAAAACTAGAATACAGTGTTTCCTCTTTTGTTCAAGTGATGGTTTGCAAATTGTCTAGTTGTAAATCTTCAAATACCAGTGACTAGTTATTTGTCTGACAAGATTTATTTATTGAAAGGGGTTAAGACTCTCCCTCCATGCAAATGTGGGTTCACTCCCTCTGAATTCAACCTTTCCATTAGCATAATTGGTACTTAGGTGTTTAACCCAAATGGGTAGTAAGACACGGTACTAAGTAATAATAATAAAAATAATAATTTGAAAGCGAGTCTTTTTCACTTGGAAGTATTATTATTATTATTAGCACCGCGTCTTACTACCCGTTCGGGTTATACGCACTTACGCTAATGTGTAATGGTAGGGTGATTGTGAGATGAAATGGAGGACCTACAGTTTAACGTGGAATCCGAACCACGGTGGAGGCCTGGCATTCCCCACATTCACAAGATGTCTTGTCAGAGGTGAAGGAAGGGTTTGGTAATCAGATAAATCTGTGCTGGGAGAAGTATTGTTATCAGTGAGGATTGCAAATAGCACTCCCCATTGCTCTTGCTTGGTTCAAGAAGTGCAGTGAAACTCCCGTAAGGCTGTGAATCTGCTATCTTGGCCGTGGCCTAGGAAACACCGAGGAGGACCAAAGTAATATTTCATGTATATATGACAGCATGTTACAAGTGGTATAACTTTCATGTCATGGCATCTAGTACCGAATTCACAGAAAGCGTAGACAGTTAGGAGCCACATAACCTTTTTGTCTAGGTGTAAGCCCAGCAATGGTCTTGATAGTTTTATGCTATAGAAATACTTGGTATTACCAAAATGAACATTTTAAATATTTGAATTATGTTGTCGTTACTTTTTAAGTCTGTCTACAGATAGGATTAACAGCTTAGTTTTAGTAGAAAAATAAAGTGATGAGATTCATAGAATCCTTAAATGACAATTTGTCATGTCCCGGAAACATGAAAACTATGCCATTATGATTCCTACCGCTAATATTTAATATAAAGGTAAGAAGCTTAATGCCCAATGATGAGTTATAATTTGTCCTCTCACATACCTACTATATCAGTGAGGAATAAAGCATTTAGAAGTTGTCTTAAGAATAGAATGAGGAAACAGGGGAAGTATATAGGAGAAGAAGAAAAGACTGAAGTGATGTACAGAAGCCAGAAAGATTGGATGCAAAAATGGACAGAAATGCTGGTTGAAACGGGTGTGTGGAAGGAAGTAAAAAGTTTTACATAGTCAGTAAGAAACAGGACGTCAGATAAAAGACAGGAGAGAAGAAAAGAACTAAGGATGAAATATTTTGTGTAGAGCTTCAACCCAGAAAAGGGAAGGGATGAGAGTGAAACAAGGAGCAGGTAGAAGAAGAAAGAGCTACCACATGTAAATGGATGGAGATGCATTAAAAGAGGATAAAACAAGGAAAAGCACTAGGTGGGATGAAATGACTGTGGAAATGATAAGAGCTGCAGGTGAAACAGGTAGACAATGGTTATACAGACTTTGACGTGATTGTTGAAGAAGAACAAGGTATTGTAAAAAAAGAAAGAAAGACAGAAAGAAGTGTACAATTTATGTGGGGTTACGCTGATGTGCCACTGTACAAAAATATGTATATAAGATTGAAAAAGAAAATAAGAAAGACAAATTAAAGGAATTAGTATTACAAGGAACGTACTTGGTAGAACGACGATCGATTGATACATTTCTTAGTCAATTAAACAATATAAGTTAAAATATATTATTCATTATTAAAAAGAGATTGTTAACAATTTCTGAGGTGTTCTTAGGAAGATTGTTATGTATTTTTTTCACCCGCCTTGGTGGCGTAGTTGCCTAATTGCTTGTCATGTTTAGCTCGACAGCTGAGGACGGAAGATCGAGGTTCGAATCTCAGTCGGTGAACTGGGGGTGGTTTTTTCCTAAATGGTTTTCCACTCTCCTCCACGCAAATGTGGGGTTTACTTCCTCTAATTAAACCTTCCCCAAACCTAAACCATTACTAATTATACTTAAAGGATAACCCAACGGGTAGTAAGACCGGT
>JBCFYV010004658.1:0-19811 GCA_039000515.1 Timema cristinae
GTTCAAAGCCAAGTGAAAAAAACCTTCAATAAATCAATATTCAATTATATCTTAAGTTACTGATGTTACCTCGATAATGAAACATCGACATGTATACAATTTCTGGATATTTAAAATGTTCATATAATTATGTTTACATATCTTTAGTACACATCATACAAACAGTTTCATTCAAAATATTATTTACTCAATGCAGTGGCATACCTACAGGATAATCCTAGGGTAGGCATAGGCACAATGGTTCGTTTGAAAGATATTGCGCTGGTAGATAAGCAAAATATGTTTACTATTTCACATACAAATAGCAGACAAATACTGAAGACTATAATATAAGAATGCTGTTACATACCTGATTATATACTAATATAAATGCAGTGTTAATTAGTTTTAAAACTCTGTTAAAACAGGTTTCAAATAAAATAATCTCTAAATTATATATGGCAAAAACACAATAAAATTGCCTTCAAAATATAAATGAGAAAATGATGATGAATCGTTTATAATGTTAGAAAACATTTACCCCATGATCAAGATCCATTATTTCAAGAGTATACATTGTTGCAGTAAGTTCATTTTGATTTAACATTCAACAAGTGTTCATTGCTCATTCTAGAATGCAAATAGCTTTTGGCATAAATTATAATAATGAAAATGACCACAGATTGGCAGGTAGAGGCCAAGTCTCTTCCAATCCCCATGTGATTTTGATCACTGATAGTGGACATCAATTGAACTAAGACCTCATTGTGCTATAAATAACAGTTAGAAACTGATACTAAAAGGCCTCAATACTTAACTTGTACTTGAAGGTTTCATATGTGAGTCTGGCTCATTCCATTCGAGTTTATGTTTGTGTAGTCTTGTATTTAGTATAGCGCCACACTTGAGGAATATTAAGTCTGATTATGAGACTGGCCCTAAGTTCTAGATCATTCATTTTAACTCAAATAAACAAAATAGTTGTTTCTTTGACAACTAACATTTCTTTTTTCACTAAGTATAACTGTTCATTTTGAGCTATACACATCTATACTAATTATACTAATATGGTACAAACGAAGATGGTATAATTTAGAGGAAGTATAATTATATTTGCATGGAGGGAGAATGAGAAACAACTAAGGGAAAAACATTCTTATTACACCTGATTAAAATTCAAACACTGGCCTCAACATCACAGGCAAACCAGATTAAATTAATATAAATTAGTTGAAAAATGAAACATAAACACGGGAATCGAGACCGGGTCCCTTTTCTTGTGCACCAATGCTCTACCACTAAGCTATCCAAGATCATCATTTACTCAGGGTCATTCACTCATAGTTTAAGGCAGAGTGTGTAAATATCAACACACAGATTTAAAATCATTGTAAATACGAGAATATCCATTTGCCAAAAGTCCACAATTCAATTAATTTAAATTAGTTGAAAAATGACAATAGGACACATGAATTGAACCATGACTTTCCTGTAATTACAACGATTTACAACCTTTGTGTTGATCTTTAGACTAAATGAACTTGATATTTTGACCTTGTCACCCCTAGTACAGGTAAGAGTTCTTCATTAATTATCTCAAGTAATAATAGTAGTAGTCATCACAATTTAAAAAGAATATGAACTGACTTATTTGCATTTTTCAAAGCAATTTCAATTCTACTCAAACTGCCTTGCCACTTGCTCAGTTTGTATCAGAATTATATGAAAATTAAACCCTTTAAATAATCAAACCTTACAAGCAAAGTTATAATAAAACTTAAGGAAGTGTGAAATTAGTCCACATGTAGCTAAGTAATGTGTTTGTAAACTGTGTAGTCAAGGGTGCATTGCTATGTCAAGTGACACTATGAAATGACCCACCAATGGTGTAGCCTTTCTATACAACTAGAGAAAGAAAAAAATGATATAGCATCTTAAATGATCTCCGCTAAGAAATAACATTTCAAGGGACAGGGGAAGAGGATACTGAGGAGTGGAAGAAGTTACATAATGATGAGTTACATACCCTCCACTCTACACAGTACACAAGCTATTGTTAGGATAATAAAGTCTCATAGATTATGGTGGGCAGGATATGGAGGGCGAATGGGAGAATTTAGAATCGTGTTCAGGGTACTGACTGGCAAAACCAATGGGGAGACCCAGACAGAGATGGGAGGATAATATTAGAATGAACCTGAAAGAGAGCGAGGATATAATGAGGGGAACTAGCTAAAGATAGGTATAGAAACGTAATTTTGTAAGTACAGCAATGAACTTTCAAGTTTATAATGCCACATAGTACGTAAGCAATGTGCTTATCCCCCCCCTTCCTAACATTGAGAAAATTGCCGGGACCATATTTTAATTAACAACCTAGCTGTCTCAATATCAGAAAATGGTTTGTTTTATTAATTTAGTTATAGAGGAGTGTATTTTATTTTAATGGTAGGCACAGCATAACCGTGCCAATCCGGTAAGTATGCCACTAAGTGAATGTTAGAAAATGTTTAAAATATTTTACAGTTTTTAAAAGAAGCTTTGAATTAAGGCAACATTTGAGTATGTGATAAACTGTAATGCCAATAGTTGTAGTTTCTCCTGACTGACTTTATGCTTATGAGAATATATAATATTAATAATTGCACATAGTACATACTTTTACAACTTTGCAGTGTAATTGATATCTTTCACAGGAAAACAATCCTCCATCAGCACATTTCTTTTTAAATCAATATTTAGGTATGTGCAAGTACCAACAACACAGTAGAAATGTCATTTTGGGTTAAGACTTACAAGAGTTAAGGAACAGGTGTCTAATGCTTTCAATTTCTTGGGCAACATTTTTGAGAAATTTACTAGTTTCAAATATAAGTACTAGATTGTTAAGGTTTTCTATTTGTTGTTTTTTAAAGCTGAGGATTCTGTATAAGCAATGAAAAAATATATATTGTTAGCAAAAAATAAAAAATAAGTTTGAAATTCTAGTGCTTGCATATTCCTAGAGATATAATATGACTGAATGAAACCATATTTACTAACATGTTGCTGATGGATTTTCAAAGTTAGAGAGCTAAGCCTGTGCGAATCCATAATTTTTAATTTTTATTCAAATCTGAATCTTGGTTGACTGACTCTAATCGAATCCAAATTGAATCTCATGATTTAAAAAAATAAATTAAAAAAAGTCTTAATTCAATTACATGGCTAAAAAAATTTCGAGTCGAATTCAAATCAAGTCTCATGTTAAATTAATTTTATCAAATTGAAACCTAGTTGAATCCCATACTTGAAAAAGATTAAATAGAATATTTTATTTTAAAAATGGTTCAGATTCAAATCAAGCTCTTTAATTTAAGTTTACTATGATGTTTCAAATCATATCTGTATTGAATACTTTACTATGTTAAGTTTTTTAATTCAATCAAATAAAAATGTATTAAAAATAATTTGATAGTCATTTTAGACACATTTTGGGTTTATTAAAAAGAAATACTTAGTAAATATCACTACTTTCCAAAGGTCAAACATCGAGTAAAAATTACACAATTTTTTTCAATCGTAGAACAATGGTTGATAGATATTTAAAAAAAGATGGACCTAGCTACTTTAAAAAAATAAAACATGTTCTCTGTCATATATAACTGTCTTACATTGTGATTCCTTTACGACCTGTAACTTAAGTTAATTTTGCTATTCATTTTACTACACAACTGGTTTCTGTTCTTATTGTATTGATTTGTTAAACAAGTCTGAATAATTATATATTAAAATTCTGAGCTAAGCCCATTGAATCCAAATCTAGAATTTATTTCAATTCTAAAATTTGAATCAAACCAGAATCTTAGTAAGAATCGGATTCAGAATTTCAAAGGTTCGCACAGGTTTATAGAGAACATTTATCCCACATTTATAGGAAGTGACTTATACTTTCACATTCCTTTCATGTTATAAAAAATTGTATTCTACAGTACAAAATATGTAGCCTGGCTTTGCATTTAGGAAGAAGCATAATATTAAAAATCTTATCATTCACTTTTATATTTCATTGGTTAACAAAACTTTCATATCAAAGGAGAAATTAGAACAACAAAATATTTTCTCCTAATAATTAAATAATCTCTCTTATATTATGTATATAATATTTACAAGCAATGTATGATCTATCTATATTAAAATAAAGTCAAGATGTAACACATACCAGCATGATACAACTTTAGGTAAATACTAAAATTAAAATTAAATCTTTGACAGCTGAAAAAATACACAGCTTTCTCTATTAAAAATTGTTCATTCTTTTACATTTTTAAAATCAAGTGCACATAACGGTTCACTTGTTCACTCAAGATTTTAGCTTGTACTATGCAAGTGGTGTACAGCTGTTTTAATTAGTACCATCATCAATAAATAAAAGATACATTGTTTTACAACTCAATAAACCTTACTTGGATACAATGTTTATAGGTAATTGCATTAATGACAAATTGTTTTGAGATCAGGTTATGTCGATCCACTGCTTACTTTATCTAACTAACTTTCTACCCAAAATCATGTATTAATGAAGTAATACATAAGTTCAGAGGTGTTAAAATCTTCAATCATAGATTTATTCAAATATTCTTTTTACAACTGATTAATTGCTGTGCAAATTAGTGTACTTTCCAATTTTCATGGTGCATAGTATCTATCAAGTCAATCAAAAAAATTACAAAACCTTGGATTATGAAATAAAAAATAAAAAAAGCATAATCGAATAGCAAAACAATAAATCATAAAGTAACACCCATATGAAATTCCGAGTTGTGACTAATGAGAGTTTAAATAGGAACAATAATGTACGGTAATGACATCTTCCATCTTATTATACAGATTAGTTTTATTGGTTCTATTAGTGCCTAGAGCAGAACTCATAATGAAATATGAATCACTTGTGCCCTATGTGACTTGAGCCACACTTGGGACCAAATTTGTCCTGACAAGAATTCGGCTGCCCACGCCCTAGCGGCCAGAAAAATATGTGTCCAATCGAGTGTAGACAGTCGCTGCCAACTGAGTGTGTACAGTAAGTCTCGCAATTAATACAAAGCAAATAGCTGCTATGCGGTACCTCCTTAACAAGCGAGTTCCAACGAGTGACTGAACGGATTTTACTGGCTGGTGTGCGCTCACTCACTGCATTCTGTGTAAGCAACTGGCCGCATGGCTGGATGGTGTGTGTGCACCATATGTATTCTCAATGGCCAATTGCACGACATGCCATAAAACTCCACTCTGTTGGCCATTATGACAGAACTGCCGCAACCTGGCCGCTAGTGTGTGGACGGCCTTAAGAGCTAACTGCTCAGTGGAGGTTGGTTTGAAACTCGAATGATACCTCAATGGTCTGGAGACAATAATTTCACAAAGATAGCTGACCTCTTTAACAAGGAAGAGAGATGCTAATACACATCTCACTTTTAGAAAGGAGCCTTGTATCAATTAATATTGTCCCCTTTGCAATACTAAATAAACAGACAAAATAAAAAAGCAGTTATTCATGAGCTATGGGCCTTAAGAGTATGAAACTTGAAATATTATCCTTAGGCACTCAAGTTCATAACCATATTCACATAATGTTGGCATACTTTACTCTAAAATAAACTTGTCTAACTCATCACTGCCAATGCAGAAACATAATAATAAATTACCAGTATAATTATAGTTTGTTTCTTTGGTATAAAGCTTGAGTAAGAAAATACAAATTTAGTAACAAAAACATAAAACATTTGTAATTCATAAATCACTTGCACAAAACTATTATTCACTGGCTTTTTATTACAAACTTTATTAATATCAACAGTAATAACATTTGTTTTAGCTAGTTGGGGGCAGAACCAAAGTCCAATAAAACCTGTACTAGCTGATGCAATGTAAATATTTCAAATCTAACACATCTACTGTTTGAATTGCTGGCAGCTACAACCACATGGACTTGTCAGTCTTAAAAATGTTTTCAAAATTAAAATTGATAGCTTAAATTTCCTTTATTTTTATCATTAGAGTAAATAAAACAATAAAAAATGAATGTACAAAGCGAATACATTCGTACATATTTGTACAAATATTGAGAACACCATTCATCTATTTTTCAACTGCAATATTTTCAAATATTTTATTTATAGTATTTACATATTATCAAAGTTAAGCTAGTTTTAATGTTTTTTTAAAATATGTAATCTATAGGGGGCCTACCACCTTAAAAATGACTATATTACCAATATAACTTAAAACATTCCATTTTTATTTGATTCTAAGACACACTTTTTCATCCCATTTAAATGTCTCTAAAACGGGGTGTATCTTTGAATCGGCGAAGTCTTAGAAACGCAGTTATTTTTCGACCAATGCTCTCGATGGCCCAGAAACCTATTTGTTATGGGATAGTAAAGATATATATGGCTCAGAAGACTCAGATTGGTATTGATTCAAACAAAAGTGATAGTAACATACCTAATGATAAATAAGGTGCTTATGTAGTTAGTATATTGAATTCTGTAATAAAAATATTTCTTAGACATATGGTATTATAGCGTTTTATTTTTATTTATTTTCTTATAGTAAAAGCTTTTTTTTTCTGTTGTGGTACTGAAAAATTAAGGTGCATACTAGAATCGAAGAAATTGGATAAAACAATTAAAAATAAAATCAAACTAAAAAAAATCACACACGGAGGCAAATGCTTATATACATAAGCGTCATAAGAAAAAATACATTAAATCTATGTAATTTACCTAGCTTGTGCTTAGTCAGTTGACATACTCTTCCTCTTTACCATCCATATGTTTTATAAAAGATATAGTTCATTCTTGCCGGACATTGTTATAGAGTTTTGTACAGAGCACTACTCAAAACATCTTGCAAACACGAAAAGTTAATTTAATTCCGTCAATTTAAAATAAAGTATCACTTTATGGTACTTTGACGCGATAACTTAACAACAATATATTAGAACACGTTCTTTTTTAAAACCTACTGTACAATTTAAAATGTTTAAATATGTGGCACTTTCTCAAAACTTCCTTTGCTATACATGTCATGTAAACAATACTTATTCTACAATAATTTCAATAAGAGTTACGTATTAAAAATTATTTTCATGAATATTTGTTTTATAGATGGAATTAATGCAACCATTTCTCTCAATAAATGAATGCAATGTAGCACCTAAAAAAGAACGACACTAAACGTGACTGGTCAGCAGGTGCAAGCTGATGTTGCTTGAGTGCTAAGTCCTGTAGATATAGCTGCAAGGGGGGGGAGGGCTGGACACCAGAGGGGGTGAAGGCGAGGAGGAAGGAGGGGAGGGGGAGGACGACGAGCTGGAAGGGGGGGTGGTGGTGGCCAAAGGGTGAGCTCCCGCCCCACCGCCGCCCCCCGCCTGCCTGTGCCGGGCCCCCCTGCGAGCCGCCGGCCGCGTCAAGCTGCGGTGTCCCCTTCCTTCCTCCCCTGCCTCTCAGAGGTACACCTTCTTGACATGCGTGTTGTGCCGAAGCCATCGGAGGGGCTCGTGTTCCACGATATCCGTCTCCCTGGTGAGAGCGCAGAGTACCAAAGTTGTCTCGACCCCTCTGATGGGCATACGGGTCCCGCGGGGGAGGGGTGTAGTTGTCGGAAAACTGGAACAAGGTTTCTGCTGCGTGGTTGGCATTATGTGCTTTTCTCAGAGTGCTCTTGGGAGAGTTTAGTTTGTTGGGACCAGGGCAGGGACAAGGACCGGCTCTGCATATGTCACCTCTTCCTGAGGGAGAAGCTTGGGTTCTGGAGCCAGCCGGCTGAAAATACATCAAAATATAGCTTGGGTTTGTTCAAGGATTCCTTAGTTTAGAATCCCACCATTTATATGTCATTTACTTTCTATTAATCTTCTGCTTTTTTTCCCATAAAAAAATAAAATTTCCAATTTGTGAAGTGAAACAACAAATTAATTATTAGTGGATACTAACTATTGCTTTCTTTCTTGTTTTAAAGCCATTCCCTTTAAATAAAAACACAATCAGGTTACACTATTTGACAAGACTACATCTCTTATTTAAATTATGCTCTTTGGACTAGCTTCAAAAACTTCAACTCCACTTCAAATATTTGTTCGCTTCAATTTCGATCCGAGAGTAAAATTCAAAATTAAACAACTTTGAAGCTTCGCCAAAAAATATATTCAAAGTTAAAATACATTTTATATTTCTTTTTTAAATTTTTTGCAGTTATTTTAATAACAATTAGTTCCTACACAAATGAAGAAAGAAATGTGTCCTAATCTTGTTTTTTTTTGCTACACAATAATTTTTTTTTTAAAAATTCCATCAGTAAACATTTTTTTAAATATTCAAACTTTGATTCAGCTTTGGAAATATCTAATAATATACGATTTGACTTCGCTTTGAAAGTAAAAAGTGGACTTTGCACACTCTAATAAATAATGTTGCGACACTTAACAATATTCCATGTATATGGCTATTAATCAGGTTTCAAGGGTTTAGTAGTAAAACTTAAATACACATGCTGAAATGGTTTGTATGTATATTATATAGTAACATATTGTGGACAGGCGCCAAAAATATCAGATTTTAAAACTATGAATGAATTAAGAAAGCACAGTAGTTCACCAACAGCCAAATAAATGTTAAAAATCAATCAAACACTATAGGTCCATCCTAAGCCTCGAGATAAAGTTGCATTGTTGAATTATTTTAATTGTTTTATGAAATGAGCAAGTGCTGTAGTTACAATGTAAGAGGGTGGCTTAATATTCTATTATAAGATTATGTTTATTCCAAGTGCTACAGGTAACTTTTCCAATTTCACCTGACTTAATAATTTTCCCAGTTATACTTGGTATTCCATTTATTACATTTATCACATACTGAAATAAAAAAATGCTAAAAGCAACTAAAGATCAACATTTTTACATGTTATTTTTCTACTATTTAATGTTTTAGGTATTTTATGCGGCACTGTGTAGTTGTATAAAAACAAAGACTGCACAAACATTTCATGCTAAATGCCATCCCTTGTGGAAAAATCAAATCTGGGAAGATCTGCTCAGATCTGCTTGTTCTGGACCAGATCTGAATATTATTGGAAGATAATTTACAAGTATTGCTATTTCTTTATTAAGATTTTTGCTTATTATAGGCCCATATAGGCCTCCACCTTTTTTATTTGAGAATTAATGGGGTTAAATTAAGGCCATGCATGATTATTGGGTGCGGAAAAAAAGATTTATTCTACTATCAGCTTGGTTTAAAATAATTTATGCTACCTAAAATTATCACACACAACTTTGTCACTTTAACAGGTTAGGAAATATTTGCCCCATATAATCTACTCACATTACCCCATGGACTAAGGAATTAAACTAACTGAGAAATAAGTTATACCCACCTCAATGGTGTAGTTAGCTACTGTAATGCATTAGTTTTGTTGTTGAGCTAGACTGCTGAGGATGGGGAGATCGAGGTTGCGAATCTCAGTCGGGTGAACTGGGGGTGGTTTTTCCTAAATGGTTTTCCACACTTCCTCCAGGCAGATGCAGGCTCACTTTCTCTAAATTCAACCTTACAAATTCCTAACCCATTAGTGTAATTTTATAGTAGTTAAGCATACAATCCGAATGGGTAGTAAGAGGCGGTACCAATTAAATAAAATTAATAAATCTATATTTTTTATTCGTTAAACATCACACAAAATAAATAGGATCACGTTAGGATGGTTTTCCCTCAAAACCTACCACATCGCCATGGTTATGGAATTAAATTAACTTAAAAAATATATTTTTTCATTATTTAGATATCACACAAAATAAAATCGACATATTTATTTATAACTAATTTAACGGTTAATTTTCAAGGTCCTAAATAAATGTATGAATGATAAAACAAATGATCAATTTTTAGTAGGGATATTTTTGTTTAAAATGAAAATATTCATACAATATAATTTAATATTTACAGTTTACTAATTAGTACAAATATTTTTAATAAGCTATCAAGTTCAAAAATTTTGATTTACATTTTTGAATTGGGTTGTTTATTTTATAATTTGTTTTAAAAATGTGTTGCACACATGAACATTCAAGAAAAGATGGGGATAAGTTGGCAACCTTGTACAGTCAACTCTCAATTCTACGACCCCGGGAATAGCGTCCCTCTCGAAGTAACGACCCTTTTTTGGGAAACCGTGAAAAATTGGGAAAAAAGGTTGAAAAGTTTAAGGAAATTGGCTGTAAAATGTGTTTGTTGCATTATTTAGGTCACTGTGTTGCAATTATTTTGTGAGCGCTGTATTACTAGTAACTGGGGTGGGTCAGGTATATAAATACACACCACCTCATCAATGCTAGCCAATAGCACTTGACTCGTCCACCCCCTCCCACAAGCAAGACAATGTTTGCCCGCGCGCGACTGCCGCTACATCACGCGCCAGGCTTGCTTTTGCCATTGTTATTTCGATTCTCGATTTGGTTACTATTTTGGTTTGATTTTGTGAACAATTTTTGACGACCCATGCTATTGTTGAACATTGTTATTTTGATTTGGTTACGTTTTTGGTTGGATTTTGTGAACGATTTTTGATTATTTGTTGTCTAAGAAATGCAATTTTTTCGTATGAAGGTCAGGGGCGGTATAAAATCTGTTAAAATTCCAATAACGACCCCTTCGAAATAACGACCCTTTTCCAGGGAACCGTTAAAGGTGTAGAATTGAGAGTTGACTGTATTTGATTTGCTTGAGATAAGAGCATTTTTATTGATGGTCGATGTATTTTGCAAGAAAGTATGGCAATTTTGCAAATAGAAAGATATAATATTTGAGAATGAACAACTAGATGTTGACGATGAGGTTATATTCATGTGGCCAGCTGGAAAATTTATGAAGGAGTATGCGGGGAAGGTGCTGACAAAATCATGTAAATTAAAATACTTATATACTAATCTTAAACTTTTAATTTCAGACGCTATAAATTTATTTATTTTATATACGCTTGTTTATAGTTATGATGGGTTCTTTGACAATTAGGCTAGAGGCCTCTTCATAAATAAAAATCTGTCACTAGGTGCCAGTGCGTTAGTAGCTATAGTAGGCCTACTTAACAAAAAAAATTACTTTAAAACAACCTAGATAAAAGAGTGAATATGATAATCCAAATAAACACATACAAAACTTGCATGATGAATATTATTAACAGGTAGGCCTACATCTAGTCCTATGTTAGAAAATGGATTCATGCACTCACAGCTGCATGTCAATATAGCGTTTGACTATGTATGATTCCTAACCATTTCCCAAAACGCCTCTGAATCATCATAATAATATCGACTACATCAATTATCAATATTTTCACACATTAATTACTTACATTTTTAAAACAACAGATTTTGACAAAAACTAGGCTAAATTAGCTTTGATCAATGACCTTCCATTCCTCGCCAGTACCGATACAGTATTTAATTCAAGTTGATAACACTAATAGAGCTAGTTTAAATTATTGTTTATATGAGTGGACTTAATTAATCTTATAATTATGTTATTGGTATTAACGGTAAGCATTTTTTATTTCAGAATTTGCTAGGGTCAATGCAACATCTCAAGATTCAAGGTTAACGATGACTTCTATATAAAAATCTAATTGGGAACACGACTTTGTGAAATAAGCAAAAGTGAATCATAGTTTATCACAGGACATTTAATTTGGTTATTCAATATGATCCGAAGAACATTTTTTATAAACATATATAATCTTTCCATGTTATTTTTATGTTTATAAAAATAATTGGCCTACAGATCCTAATTACTCTAATAGGTTAGGGTTGAGGCAGGTTGCTACTAGAGGAAGTGTAAATTAACTTCTTTAAATTAAATAGTATCTTTTTTCATTAGATTTGTAAAAAAATATTGACATTTTCTTGTATGTTTCATTTCTGAAAATTAACAGGTGTGTATTGTAGTATAGGTTGAACTTCCGAAAACAGGGAGATCGAGGTTCAAATATCTGTATGGTCTACTGAGGGAGATTTTTCCGCTATGGTTTTACAATTACACTCTACGGGAATACAAGTACACTTCACCCAAAAATCAACCCTACTCATCCCTAACACATTAGAGTAATTAGTATACACGTGTACTAACCAAACAGGTATTAAGACACAATCTGCTATTATATAAAAACTTACCTTTATTGAAAGTACTTTATAGACAAAATTAGATTTCTTCAAATATAACCTACTAGCTAATAATATTCCAGATCTGCTCAGATCATATTCATGGCACTGTGAAATTAATGTTTATTTAGCCAACTATTTAAATTCCTTGAGATTGTTCTTATTTTAAAATATATTTCCCAGGTTTTGTCTGACTTTTCTCTGCTATTTGCTATCAATGTTTTTCACTGCAGAAGACATGGAGAGAGTGGTAGTAGGTGGCAACGAAGAAGGAGGTAGGTAACCAGATAAAGGAAGATATAGAGAAGAAAGGAGAGAACTGGAGAAGAGTGACGGAAGAAGAAATGCTCCTGGACAGACAGAGTTGGTGAGAGCTTATTCACAAGCTGGAGGAGTTCAGGTTTATTTGTGAAATTCCGACAATATTTTACCTGTTGACAGTTTGTCGTTGTTCAAAATACTCGTATTCAGTGTCAGGGTAAGGTAAATTATCCTCTTCTTCCTTGTGGCACTTGCGGCCACAGAAGTAGCCTATAATGAACCCAATGATAGCAGCTGCCACAGAACCTGCCACCACAGCGATGGACAAAGTTTCCACTGAGTACTGAGGCAAAGGGCTGTCTGCCGCGCTCACTTCAGGACCTGCAGCATTAAGAAAGTGTAATGTTTAACACACTCCTAACTTTCTTTGTTTATCTTTAATCAACTGCATTTATTATCATTGCTTAATCTAAGAGATAGGGATAGTAGGGTTGCATTTAGGCGAAGGTCACAGGAGTTAGTGTGGAGAGAGGATAGAAAACTATAGTTATAAATTCACATATATTACCATGGTTTGGATTACAAAAAAAAGGCTAGGATTTGAGTGGTTAGATTAGATTACAATTAGAAATAGTTTGAATCCTTTTTTAAAAAAAATTGGAATACTGAATAAAACAATTTGGAAAGCATGCTAAGCAGAAGAGATAAACTTTTTGCATTGATATGATTTTATTTCTTTAGTTTTGATTCCAAGTTTTTGTACTATAACTATGCTAGGCTAAGCCACTAATAAGCAAAGTAATGGTTCTAAGAAAATTATGTTCAAAATCTTTTTGAACCCTTACTACTCAATTCAAATATCCTTAACAATTTTAATGATTTGATCATTTAAAGGCCCCATTTTTAGAAATAATAAAGTAGAGTTAAATTAGGGAATCGGGAATCTAACCTGAGACTCTTGTCTTAGCATGCCAATGTTCTACTTCCAGCTATCCAGGAATTGTTCCATACTTAGAGTCATTCTTCACTCATAATTCAAGGCAGAATCTGTGATGGACATGTTGATTCATCGGCTACTTGGAGTTATCAGAACTAGAGCCACCGACTTGGAGTTAGTGTAAATTATGCGGATTGTATTTTTTGTTATAACCATGTCTTACTATCGGTTCAGGTTATATGCACGTATAATCATTACTCTAATGGGGTTGGGATGACGAAGGAAGCATTTCTAGAGGTAATCTACCCCCATTTGTGTGGAAGGAGAGTAGGAAATAATTTAGTAAAAACCACCCTCAATAGACCAACCAGGATTCAAACCTCAGTCTTCCTGTCATCAGTAAGGCAGTCTAACATGAGAATGACACCTTAGGGCATTTTGCCACCGAAACTGATCACAATAGAAGGACTTAACTTTGGTAAGGATATAGCCTGGTGTTGGGATCATACTTCAATTAAATTAAATTAAATTAAATTCCTTGATAGCTGTGTGGTAGAGCATTGGAAAACTAAGACAAAGGTCCTGAGTTCCATATCTGTGTCCTAAAGCCCGCCACACACAATGCATGATTCGTTGCTAGAACGCTTGCTCGGTGTTAGAGCAGGGCACACTGCTGGTTTCCCTTGATAGGTCCTATGCTATTTTCCGTGCTTAGTTCCCTGCCGGCTTGGGAGGTGAGCCAATCAAGTGCAACCTTAAGTCATGCGACCAGGCATGAAGACCACCATTGTTGACGTGCAGTCAGTAATAGAGGTAGTTATGTTTACCTTAGTTCATCGAACAACATAGATAGTGTGCCTCCTTTGATATCTTACCGCTGCAGCCAATCCCGACTCCACAACCTTCTCCTACATTTTCTGTGCCTCCTCAGTGCATCAATTATTGAAAATATCACCATCACTAATTTTTTTCGACGAATACAAATTGCCCGCAAAGTATCGTCGTCCAAGAAGTCGTCATCATATAAAGATACGAGTCCGAGATGGGCGCCAATTAAAACGTTATTGAATTTTATGTGAAGATATTTGGCCGCGATACAGCGCCAATTAAGATGATACGGATTTATAATGAGATAGTGTCCTGTGATTGAGCAGTATCTATAACGATATTGGGTTTTGTGATGATGACGACGCGAGCATGCCTTACCGCGCACTTGCTCGCGGTTATGTGATCTGAGTATATTTGATACTTATATTTATAAAATTAGATAGACTATTGATGTTGCACACGTTTTATTTAGATGATTACACCTTCGATAGTGAAGATATGATATATAAAATAACAGTTATTGTTAATTTCACAAATTGCTTTCCTGTGATTTTTCTCTCTAATATATTTAATGTACTTTTTGGATTTATGTTACTGGCACTGTGAATATATTACCGACACTGATTATATTTTACCAGCACTGTTAAATTCTGTCTTACTGCTCTATATATTACCGGCATTGTCTAGATTTATATTACTGCTTTAAAGAGCCATGTGATGATCAAACTGTTTTATTGCTACTTAATATTACGAGTTCTCTATGGATTCATAAGCACAAGTGGCTTATATATGACCTACCCCTTGCCTGTTGGACCCCTTGTGACATGTTAAAACTAACTAATAGAAAAAATCCTGGCAACAGGGATTGTGAAGGCTGGTTTCCTATTTGGTAGAGGGAGCCAGCGAATAACAAGATTTTGCTAAATACTAAGTTGATTATTTAAAGAAAAAAAAAAGTTTTGAAGCGCAATACTTTTCTAAAAGCGCATGATTCTCCATGGATGAAGTATTAAAAGGATATTTTATATACAATAATTTAAAGAAAAATGCACTTCATCTATGACTTTTTTAATATATGAGAGGGTTCAAAACAGTATCATTACAATCACTGTTCATGTTTGTTGATAACAGAGCTAGCGTTCGGTCGTGCTCTCTCGTAAATTAGCTGCATGGCCTGCAGACAGCGAGGCTCGTCTGAAGCCATCCCAGCAGCATTGTCTGCTTGACACCCGGCAGCACAGCACGCACAGCAACGAGCAGCGAAATCCCGCAAGCAATCTAGCAATGAACCTGCACTATGTGCTGTGAGCTTAAGTAACATTTTTCAAACAATTTAATTCAATCTAAATGTGAATGCAACACACAGAATGTACGTACCAGAGTTAATTTACATATATTGAAATAATAATGAAGGCCCAAGAAATCTGTATGCAGGTGAGTTACTAAAAGTGCCTGTTAGAAACATGATCAAAGCGTGAAAGTGTTACCACTGTGTTTCTCCTCATCTTGCATAATGTTGATAACCTCTCCATCAGGGATGTCCTTGCCCGTGTGGCCCGTGTCCTGGTTAAATGACTTAGGGTATGACGAGGATAGCCCACCCACACTGCTGGCATCTTTACCGAGTAGCTTACCTGCAATGAATCAAACACAGTCAGGGATACAAGAGGTTTTTATTGGAAGAGTTGTGGGGAGGTGAGAGGTGTGTTGTTCTCTCTCGAATAATATCAAGAGCTCAGGCTTTGGTTTTGTTCATTTCTCTTAAAATTCACCATACTCATCCTATTTCCTTTGATTAGATAATTTTAAGTCATTGATAGCCAATATTTTTCTTTCCAATTGAGTCCGTCTCATTACTCATTTGGGATATTGGCAATTAATTATGCTGATGTATTTGGGATGTGGAAGGTAGAATTAGGAATAAAATGTACCTGCACTAGAGTGGAGGGATAGTGGGAAACCGTTTATAATAAACCTCTCTCAGTACACCTGGTTAGAATTAGAGCTCTGACCTTTCTGCCACCGGCAAATCAGACTAAGTGGGCTTGACATTTAAAACTGTGTACCCACCTGTACAGGTTGCTAGCGAGCAATTAAATGGACTAATAATAGTGAAGATAAAAATGAATCAATCAAATGAGATTTAAAAAAAAATTGGTGTGTGTACTTATGTACGCGCGTGAGAAGTTATACTTCTTTGGAATCATTAAAAAATAGTTTTTAATTGCATGCAAATAATTAATTACAATAAAATGATAAAAAGACTGGAAAAGGATAGTCAACACAGTCAATAAAGTTCAGTTTAAATTTGAAAAATTAAATAAATAAATATTTATTTTTTTACATAAGTGTTTATTAAATGTTTTATTAATTTATTTCTTTATTTTGTAAGTAATTAAATAACCAATAATAAATATTTAACAATAATAATTTAATAATATTTAGTATTAATTATGTTAAATAATAATATTTTAATTTATATCAATAAATAATAAATACGGATAGTTAACCTCAATTATATTGAGCACTTGAAAAAGTCTATAAGCACATTTTTTTCACTAATATTTACGAATAGTAAATAATATTAATCACAATATTCAATTTAAATCACTACTGAATATAATTTATTAGCACATAATTCGCACTTGTATGAAACTAAAACACGTGTTGTGAATGTAGAAACTAGAAACATGTGGATAAATATTATATATATGAAAACAGTGATCAGAGGCGTACCAACATGCGCGACTAACAGAGGTTCTATTTTTTTTGCAGGTAGCTTTTTTTTTCGAGACTTAATGAGCGGTTTAGCTTCAACCTGTTACTTTTGTGTTACAGTGATGTGCGCACATCTTAAAATTTCAGTCTCATCATTTTTTCATAACGCGCCTAAAGAAGTATAACTTCAAAAATATTTCTATCTTTGCAAAACATGAGGAGGATCTAAACTTCAAAATTTTTTTAGTAAAAAGATTTCCAAACATACATTTTGTGTGTGCTTCTAGTCATTGGTAAAAAAATTAAACATTCAAATCAAAATTTATTTTTATAGTAAATGTTATTAAAACTTTTACACAAAAAACAATTATAGTCATAATCTTTGTAATGTAATTTTAAAATAAAATATTAGTGATAATCTAAGTTTAAAATAAAGTATTGGTTGCATTTCAATAATTGGTTAATAGCAATTTATCTAGTATATGCACCGGCCCATGTGGAACCTCTAATGGAATTATAATTAGCCATCAATCAGATTGGCCGTCCAAACTCACACACTTATGAACAGGACAAGTCATGTAAAATAATAAGTTTTTTTTTTTTACTTTTGTTATTTGAAGTATTTAGCCGGAACTTCTAACTGGGTTTAGTATATCAGCAAACAAATTACAAACCCAACACAGCTCCCTGGAAGTTAATTCATCACCATAAGGGGAAGGGGGGTGCGGGGGGTTGGGAGGGGCACTGCAATTTAATTAATTTTTTTTGGCCATGCTGGGAATCAAACTCGGAAGCCTTTTGTTCAGTAAGAAATCCGCTATCAACTGAGTCAAGTTGTCCCGACATGGAGGGTAAGTAATAATAATAATATTTAGCACCGCGCCTTTCACCCGTTCGGGTTATACGCTTTAAGTACTAATTACGTTAAAAGGATTTGGAATTGGTAAGGTGAATTAGAGGAAGTGAACCCGCATTGCGTGAGGGAGAGTGGAAAACCATTTAGGAAAAACCACCCTCAGTTCACCCGACCGAGATTCGAACCTCAATCTCCCTCGTCCTCAGAAGTTGAGCTCAACACAACAAGCGCGTTAGCCAACTATGCCACCGAGCGGGTATGGAGGGTAAGGCTAGAGAGAATTGTGTAGGGGGAAACATAGCCATGATAAACATATCTTTAATCATACTCTTGTGATCTAAAACCAAGTTAGCATGACAAAGCTTTATTAAAAGTATCAATGCTTTTATTTGAGCCAGCAATTTAGTGTAGCATGGCATAAAGTAGTACCATACAATAACCTCAAAACAAGGCAAACCGAAAACAGATGCACTCACTTGCAGGGCAATTAGGTGTACAAAACCCGGGGCGATGCTCTGGTAGAAATACTTCTCGTCACTCCAGCGAGCTGCCCCAACTGCCCGACACTTTTGACTCTGCTTGTCCCATGCACAGTAAGGGTCTTGGAGGGCCACACATTCACTGAAGTAATAAATTTCATGCTTTAAACAATTATGGAAAAAGCTTTTGAATGTTTTAACAATATGATGAGCTCTCCCTAGTTAAAATGTTTCTATTCAACTATCTTAAAATTATTTAAGTTGTCACATTTAAGTTTCATTTCAATTATCTTAGAATTGTTAAAACTTTAACATTCTTTAGCAAAAAATCTACTCAACAATAATCATACAAACTGGCAGAATCAGCTAAGTGCCAGCAGATTTAAATACTTACCATGTCACAAAAAATTAGAAAGTATTTAGACTTGGGGGTCATTATATTCATGATTGAATAAATACTTTCTTAGATATTGATAAGAAATCTTTGTAGTTTGTCAAACAATTTGGTGCAAGCAGGTAAGGCATTCACTAGTCATCTGTCATTTTAATATTTACTAAAATGACATGAATGACTCAATCTTCGCGCATTATAAAATATAGTAGCCTACATATTTAAGATGGAATAGAAGGACACATGTTAAGGTACATTTTTTTTCTTTCAGTTTCTATGACAAAGAACATTTTTGACCATAATAAATAAAATATTAATTCAATAGAAACGTTTAGTTTAGCTTTGAATACCCGTCATTGTCATTGCGGAATCTAAACAAGACTTATATCTTAATTTTAAAAGTTTCTGGTCAAACTTTAACAACAACAAACAACAACAACAACAACAACAATAATAATAATAATAATAATAATAATAATAAGAAGAAGAATAATGATGACAAATATTCCAAAACTCTAAAGATTACAAATCTTTACTCATGTTCTCTTACTCTCAAAGAAAATAGTAAATATACATTACCTGCAGGAGAGTATCTTGTCACTATAACATCGGTGCAGTCTTAGCGCCTGCACCTCATTGTCCGTGACAACCACAAGACGTCCATCTGGCAGGTTCGAGTCTCGCACCACCTTGAGGTTTCGTACAGCCATGTGTGGCGGGAACACCTGAATTTCCTCGATGACCACTGGAGTCACCCTCTGAATTGTGTCTGCAGAGTCGGCGTTCACCGCCTTAATCACTTTACCATTGTCTGCATGTGACACAAAATAAATTCACTGAATCACTAAATTATGTTAGTGTTGTTATTGTTTTTATTTGGGAGTATTCAAGTAGGCAGTTTTCATCTCAAGTCTAGTTTGAATCAAGTTTGGATGAAAGTATAAAGAGTTATTTTTTAGTTTGAGTAAAATAGAGACTTATTGTTCTTGAAATATTTCAGTTTGATTATTTTAAATATATCCATCAGTGGCGTCGTGTCAGGGCAAGCAAGGCAAGCGGTGCTTGGCTTCGCTTGAAGATTAGTTATTATTATTATATTTTTTATAAAATGTGATGTGCACTAGTCCATCATATCGTGGTTGAAAGTCTATATTTTTCCGTATTTC